>PVIU01006142.1:0-93720 GCA_004026605.1 Ondatra zibethicus | reverse complement strand
TTCTGTTGTTATGTCCCCCTTTTCATTTCTGATTTTCCCTTAATTTGGATATTCTCTCTCTGCCTTTTGGTTAGTTTGGATAAAGGTTTGTCTATTTTATTGATTTTCACGAAGAACCAACTCTTTGTCTAAATTGATTCTTTGTATTGCTTTCTGTTTCTATTTTGATGATTTCAGCTCTCAATTTGGTTATTTCCTGCCATCTAGTTCTCTTAAGTGAGTTTTTCTTTTTGTTCTAAAGTTTTCAAATGTTCTGTTAATTCACTAGTGTGGGATTATTCCAGTTTCTTTATGTAGGCATTTAGTGCTATGAACTTGCCTCTTAACACTGCTTTCATTGTGTCCCATAAATTTGGGTATGTTGTGTGGTCATTTTCATTGAATTTTAGGAAATCTTTAATTTCCCCCTTTTATTTCTTCCTTGACCCATTGATGATTCAGGTGAGCATTGTTTAATTTCCATGTGTTTGTGGGTTTTCTGGAATTGGTATTGCTGTTGACTTCTAGTTTTAAGGCATGGTGATCTGATAAGGTACACTGGGTTATTCCAATTTTTTTGTATTTGTTGAGGTTCATTTTGTTACAGAGTATGTGTTCAATTTTTGAGAAGGTCCCATGAGGTGCTGAGAAGAAGGTATATTCTTTTCTGTTTGGATGGAATATTCTATAGACGTCTGTTAAGTCCATTTGAGTCATAACATCTGTTAGTTCTCTTATTTCTCTGTTCATTTTTTGTCTAATTGACCTGTCCGGTGGTGAGAGGGGAGTGTTGAAGTCTCCCACTATTAGTGTGTGGGGGTTAATATATGATTTAAGCTTTAGAAGTGTTTCTTTGACATATGAGGGTGCCCTTGTATTTGGATCATAGATGTTCAGTATTGAAATTTCTTCTTGATGGATTTTTCCAGTGACTAATATGAAATGTCCTTCTTTGACCCTTTTGACTAATTTTAGCTTGAAGTCTATTTTGTTAGATATTAGGATAGCTGCACCCGCTTATTTCTTAGGTCCATTTGATTGGTATATTTTCCCCAACCTTTTACTCTGAGACAATGTCTGTCTTTGAGGTTGAGATGCATTTCTTGTACGCAGAAGAGGGATGGATTCTGTTTTCATATCCAATCTGTTAGCCTGTGCCCTTTTATGGGTGAGTTGAGTCCATTTACATTAAGGGATATTAATGACCAGTGGTTGCTATCTCCTGTTATTTTTCTTCGTTGGTGATGTTAATTTGTGCATTTTTTTCTTCTTCGAGATTTGTTGTAATGAGATCATCAATTGTCTGTGTTTTTGTTGGTGTAGCCATCTTCCTTGGGTTGAAGTTTTCCTTCTAGTATTTTGTGTAGGGCTGGGTTTGTGGCTAGGTATTGGTGAAATCTAGATTTGTCATGGAATATCTTGTTTTGTCCTTCTATGGTGATCGATAGTTTTGCTGGGTATAGTAGTCTGGGCTGGCATCCATGGTCTCTCAATGTCTGCATAATGCTTGACCATGACCTTCTGGCTTTCATTGTCTCCACTGAGAAGTCAGGTGTAATTCTGATAGGTCTACCTTTATATGTTACTTGGCCTTTTTTCCTTTACAGCTCTTAATATTCTTTCTTTACTCTGTAAATTTAGTGTTTTGATTATTATATGGTGAGAGGACCTTTTTTTTTGGATCAGTCTATTTGGTGTTCTGTAAGCTTCTTGTATCTTCATGGGCATATCTTTCTTTAGGTAGGGAAAGTTTTCTTCTATGATTTTGTTAAATAAATTTTCTGTGCCTTTGAGTTGAATTTCTTAAGCTCCTTCTTCTATACCTATTCTAAGATTTGGCCATTTTATGTTGTCCCATATTTCATGGATATTTTGGGCTAAGCTTTTGTTAGATTTAATGTTTTCTTTAACTGATGAGTCTATTTCCTCTATTTTATCTTCAGTGCTTGAGATTCTCTCTTCCATTTCTTGTATTCTGTTGTTCATACTTGCATTTGTGGTTCCTGCTCTTTTTCTCATTATTTCTGTTTCTATAATTCCTTCAGCTTGTGTTTTCTTTATTTTTTCTATCTCAGTTTTCAAGTCCTGAATAGTTTCTTTTATATGTTTGAGTTCTTTTTCTTGGTTTTCTTTAAGTGATTTGCTGATATCTTCCAATTTTTTGTTTGTTTTTTCTTCCATTTCTTTAAGGTAATTTCTCATTTCATCTTTAAGAATTTCAAACATTCTCTTGAGGTTATTTTTTAGATCATTTTCTTCTGGTTCATCCATATTTGGTTGTTCAGGTTTTACTTTTGTAGGATCTTTAGGTTTTACTGGTTTGGTGTTGCTCTTTTTTGTGTAGCATGTGATCTTACCTTTTCTACTCATCTTTTCCTCTAATAGATATGGTTGGGGCTGTCCGAGATTCTGTTGAATAATCTTCTAGGTGCCAGTGCATCCAAAGCTCATTTGGTTGTTCCTCATGGTACAGTCAGTGTCACGGTTCTAGTTACCCAGTTGGTTATTTCTGTTCCTGGAGGTAGCTCAGTGCTCCTGTGCTCTGTCCTGCTCCCTTGGAGTTTGCTGTCTCAAGCCTACTTTGGCCTATGCTGCTGGCTTTGATTCGTTTCTGTAAATCTTGGTCTGGATCTCCTCTTGCAGAAGTCCCTGGCTTGGAGTTGGACCTGTTCTGGTGGCGATCGCTGGATCTGGATCTGGTCGCTGGATCAATCCTGATCAGCCCGTGTCCCGGGACTGAGTTTTGCTCCTGGCTTCTTTTCCTGGTGGTGCTTGTTCCCTCTGTTAAAGTTCCTGTTTTTTAAAGAAATGCTTACTTGCTATATTTCAGGACCTATGGTATGCACAACTTACCCTCAAGCAGATCAGGGAAATGTATGGATGTATGTGTGTGTGGGGAGAGCGGGAAAGCAGTGCAGAGAAAGCCTGTCCACCTGGGCACCTACAAAAGGCTCCACAGTAGACACTGTAGATTCTTGTTCACTTGGTAAGATTTTGTTTCGCTTGAAATTACTTCCAAATAAGTGATCTCAAGTAGATGGATGCAGCAGGCCTCTGTAGTCCCAGCGCTCAGAAGACTGAGGCAGGAAGTGAGGCTGTGTCTCAAAAAACCAAAACAAAAAAAACAACAATGACAATAACAGAAACATATCTTGTAACTTAAGGAACTAAAGTTCATGAAAAATACCTTTTCAATTAAAAATAACCATTTTGACATATAAGAACTGTATTGTGTGTGCCTCCGGTTGTGTTTACAAGGAGGCCAGAGCTGTATCGCATCCCCTGCAGCTACAAGCTGCTGTGACCTGCCTGCTCTTGATGTTATGGTCCAAATCCCAGTCCTCTGCAAGAACAGTACATACTTCTAAGTGCTGAGTCATCTCCCTAACGCTGTATATCACTGTAAACAATTACCCACTCTGTGGCATGTTTCTGTAAGCAAGCCATGCGCTATCAAAGGAACTTGCAAGGAAGGCCACTGGGGAAAGGTGAGCTGAGGGGTGAGGTGAAGTTTCTCTAACCTATCTAACCTATTTCTGCTTCTGTATTTATTTCTGCTATTTCCCCCCAACTTGGGTTAAGGATTTCCTTAAAAAAAACTTATGAATTAATAAAACCATTTAATACAGTGAATTTGATATAAGAATTCTGGGCTTTATGAAAAGTATTTTTATCTGTGTTTTTAATGTAAAACAAAATCTAAAGGTTTGAGTTTACCAAACACACAGCACAAAAGATTTCCTGGTTTGGTTGGTGTGTTAAGCTCGTAGATTGTGTTCGTTAAGAATTGAAAGCTAGGGGCTGGAGAGATGGCTCAGAGGTTAAGAGTGTATGTTGTGCCTAAGTCCTGGGACCCCCAAGAAGACCACCACGGAGCCACACATTTCCAAATGCAAAAGCAAGGTTTGTTTATTATGTACAAGCTAGCACGGCCCTCTGCCCCACAGTCTGATACAGCAGATGGATGGAGAAGGACCCCACCGATTTTTGTAAGGGGTTTATAAAGACAAAAACCACAAGTCAGTCACAAGATTACAGTCTCAAAATACAGAATTGCTTATCCTACATCACAATTGGCTAAGGTTAGGTAAAGCTTAGCTGTTAGTTCCTGATAGGCTATTATTGTTTAAGGGGGATAGCAACAGCCCCCTGGTCATGTCCTCCGGACATATGCTGACCCTTTGCTAACTGCAGGGGCTGTTTGGAATCCTATCTGATTGGTCCATCATTACTCAACTGATAGATGAAGTTAGGTGGTCAGCAGTTTTGTGTAGCTTGGGTTTTTCCCATTAGCTAATACTTTCTGTAAAAGGGAGCTAGTGACCCCCAGCTTTCCTCAGGGGTGGGGGTGAAGTTCGAAGTCCCACAAAGTCCCAGCACAAAAATGGAATCTTTTCCAGCCTCACAAGAGCACTGACTGCTCTTCCAGAGGTCCTGAGTTCAATTCCCAGCAACCACATGGTGGCTCACAACCACATATGAGATCTGGTGCCCTCTTTTGGTGTGCAGGCATAGACAGAACACTGTATACATGATAAATAAATAAATGTTTTAAAAATTGAAAGTTAGCACTTGTTATGGAATAATTTTTTTTGTAACTATGAAGATGTGTCTTTGCCAAGGTACCTTCCAATTGGATTAATGAAGAGCTAACTTGTCAATAGCTAGGGGAAAAAAGGTTAGGTTGGAGAGCTAAATTGGAAGGATGTTGAGAAGGGTGGAGTCACATGGAGTTGCCAGGAGACTCGGAGAGAAGCAAGATGAACATGCCATGCTGAAAAAAAGTACAGCCACATGGTAGAGTGTAGGTAAGAAATATGTGTTAATTTAAGTTGTAAGAGCTAGTTAGTAACAAGCTTAAGTTATCATCTGGGCATTTATGATTACTATTAAGTCTCTGTGCATTTAATGGGGAGACAGCAGTCCTGCCGAAAAACTCTACCTACAAATGGCTCCCAGTGTGGGGCTCGAATCCACAGCCCTGAGATGAAGAGTCTCATGATGTACCGATAAAGTTCACCAACAAATGATGCCCAAACATCTGGATGCACCTACATCCACATTAGACCTGAGAAAGCTTTAAAAATGGTTCTAAACACAAAAATCAAGCTAAATGTGGCTTCCTCGTTTCACAGTCTCATGCCAGCCACAGTACAGAGACTCGTCTCCCAGCAGCTGCCTGCAGAATGGATCAAGCTGCCATGCACTAGTGCCATGAACTAAACTGAGCCGTGCTGGCGGCTGACAGCAGCGTAAGATTTGTCTCATGTGATTAAAGAATACTGTAGATGTTCAATGAAGACAGATCCAGATGAAAGAATCCTCTAACCAGGTTACAGTGTGTTTGAAAATATCCATAGGCTTGAGAAGGAAAGGAGATATATATTTTTACTTTATTATTTTATTTGTTTTATTATTTATTATTTTCTCTATTATTTTTAAACTATTTGTCCATGGCTATATATAGTCATATATATAGTCATAGAATATATCCAATTTCTATAACTATATATAGTCATAGAAAAAATAGTTTAAAAATAGTAGAGTAAAATCCTTAAAGGAATAAAATAATATAAAAGAAAAAAGCCTTGTAAAGATGAAAAATAAATTTGGAGTCTGGATCCTGTATGTTAAGTGTTGTCTTTAAATTTTTGTTTGCTGATGAACAAGTGATAGCTGCTAAGACACATTGGATTATGGAGGCTGCTGGATTAAACCAATTTATATGAGGTTAGAGTCAGGAATTTCTTTCTGAAAAGAAAAAAGGGGGATGTTTATAGGAATGATAAGAAAAAAGAGTAGATTATCAAATCTACTTTAATTTTCAAAGCAACTATTAATCTAAAAATATTTTACATTGGTATGGATTTTGGTCCATTTGTACAAATTTAAAGTTATTTCTGTTATGCTTTTTTGTTTGTTTTTGTTTTTTGAGACAGGGCTTCACTGTAGCTTTGGAACCTGTCCTGGAACTAGCTCTTGTAGACAAGGCTGACCTAGAACTCGCAGAGATCCACCTGCCTCTGTCTCCTGAGTGCTGGGATTAAAGTTGTATGCCACCACTGCTTGACACTGTTATGCTTTATGTTTGGAGTATTGTGCTTATATAACTAATTTTAAAGTGTAATGTAGAATTAAGACATACAGGTTAGTAGTTAGTCATATATAATAATCAAGCTTGTAGTCATATTAGGTATATTTTCAAGTTTAAATAGATATATAAGATAGATAAATTATCTTCAGACACTTCAAAGACCCACAGAACATGGCATTTGAAATGTTAAAATAACATAAGGCCTTTCTTGACAGTGAGATATATCTGTACCAGTTTACTTCAAAAAAGATGATGGGCATCAAAAAAACTTCTGTATGGAACTTGCTTTCTTTATGGCAAAAGCTAGCCATTAGGACAAAGAAACTGACCTTGCCTCAATTGCTGCCAGTATACTGTCTAAGCTGGACCAGCAAGATGCAAAAAGAAAGTGAACTGCCAAACTTTGCCACAACAAGGAGATGTGGAGAGAAGCAAGATGAATATGCAATTTGAAAAAAGGTACTGCCACATGGTAGAGTGTATATAAGAAATAGGGGTTAATTTAAATTGTAAGATCTAGTTAGTAATAAGCCTAAGCTATCGGTGATCATTTATAATTAGCATTCAATCTCTGTGCAATTATCGGGAAGGCTGTGGTCTCAGTGAAAACTCCATCTATAAGCACTAGTTACATGAACTGCTGTAAGACTAGTTAAAAGGAACTCCATTTTAGAGGTCAGGAAAAATAATTGAATTCAATCCCAGAAACTTTGGCTTCTGAGGGTCATTCAAAGTTCCTCATTCTTAATAGATACAGCAGAAGGGGACTCCGTTGCTTAATTATTTGACAAGTAAGGCCGTTGTGACTTTTTACTTTCCCTTTTTTGGGGCTGTTCCTGAAATAATGGGACGAGCACATAACAGTCAGACTGTCAGTCTTCGTTTGACTCTCCCTGCTGGGTTCTTTGTGGTTCTCATAGGAATTATTTGTTTCTGTTATAGCTGTCCCAATCTCCTTTGGATGAAGAGTCACTTGGGGTTTGAACTAATGGGTTGCTAGCTCAGCCCAAGTGTTGTACCCTGATAAGAATACACTGGACAACAGCAGTAATTGGGAACAAGGAGGAGAATTACAAAGTATATGGGGTTCCTCAACCAGCTTTCTATTCAGCCAAACCAAGTCACATGAAAGAAAATTCAACAGTTGATTTTATTCTCCTGCAAGAACCAAATGACTTGCTCTTTAAGTTACTATTCAGAGGCAGTTATCCAACTACAATTGAAAGTGACAACCTGCATATAAATGCCAATTTTCAGCCCATAAATGCCTTAATCTAATTCCTTGGTCCAGCAACTTGGAGCATGGAACTTAAAAGTGTTTCTGTTCCATTTGCTTATAGACACCAATTACATGTGCCATGATTGCCACATTTCACAATGTTTCAAATGTATCCTGTGGGGGTTGCAGGTACAGCTAAGTGGTTAAGCATGAGCTTAGCATGTGGAGGGAATCCATAGGTTCAGTTTCTATCATGACAAAGGAAGCAAAACCTGTATCCTATTAAATTCATTCATTCAATGCTAAGGAAGAAACATTGGCATAGAACCACAGGAATCAATGAGAGAGCATTAAGTTATTTAAAGGCTCACCAAAAAATATAGGTACACTAAGCTAAATAATGACAAAACCGATTCCTCAGGGACAAACTCCATCCTCTCTCCAAGGATGACATTGTGTAGTGATCACAGCTGACATGGATACATCAAGTAAGGAAGAGTAAAGCCAAAGTAAAGTCCATGCATGCTGAAAGTGTCTCAGATATCAATATGACAAAGCACACTTATAATTAAAAGATAACTGCAAGCAATTCAACCAGCACAAGGACAAGGATTAGTTGGGTATAAAGAATATAAATATGTCTAAAATTTAACACAATTATGTTAGAAAGCTTTACAGAAAAGATAAAATACTGATAACTGAAACATTCGTGATGTATTTCTGAGAAAAGCAGTAATACCAAGCACATACCATTAACATTTTTAAACATTGAACCCGCTTCTGCTGCCATGCCATATGTTCCCACCATGATGACTCTATCCCTCTGGAACCCTAAGCCAAATTAGCTTGTTCTTCCTTAAGTTGCTATTGGCCGTGGTATTTTTATCATGGCAACAGAGAAGTAACAGATCTACTAGGCAAGAACCACTACTGTTTCATCTACATCTCTAGCCACCCAAATGAAATTATTATTATTTTTTTGTTTTTTGAGACAGGGTTTCTCTGTGTAGCCTTGGCTCTCCCAGAACTCACTCTATAGACCAGGCTGAACTTGAACTCAGAGATCCACCTGCCTCTGCCTCCTGAGTGCTGGGATTAAAAGTGCACACCACCACTGCCTGAACTTAATTCTTTAGATGAATCTTAGCACATTGTGGCTACTTTTTTTTGGTAGGATACTCTACTGGAAGTACCTTGTTGGTTATTTGGAGGGAGTAGGGAAAGGATAATAAATCCAATTCATTTAAAGTTATGTATCCATCTGTGACCTTATTGACTCTCACAAACTAGTTGCTGTATAAGGATTAGTCTGAGCATCAGGGTCATGAGAAAAATAAACAAAAATGTGATTTAAAGCAGTGTCTGATAAAACAACCTGCTTCCATTTTAGGGTTAAAAGCCATCCTATAGTAAAGAAAAATGAGATTCATTAATGTTTATGATTAAATCTGTTTCTCATGGATTGGGTTTGCTATAGCCTGCTCCAGGAATGGCAAGCACGCCTTTGTTTCAAAAAGTCATTATGGCAACCTGTTGTTACAACCACCTTGCTATGATTACCTTGCAAATATGTCTTTGTTTCAGAAAGTTGCTATAACCAATATGTTATGCTTAATTTCTGCTTCTGTAACCCTACCGATTTCTCTGCCTACTCCCCCATTTGGAAACCCCCACTTCTGAGCTATAAAAATCTTTATCTACTTCAGGTCCAGTGCTGATCTCTTGAAACCACTTTTAGGGATAGCTAGGGTACACAAATAACAAAAGCTTGCTTTGATTAATTTGGCCATAATGCTTTGGGTTGGTGGTCTTTCTCCTCTCATTTGTGAGATTAACATGTCCTGGTTAGTTTTATTGTTAACTTAGCACAACCTTGAGACACCTGGGAAGAGGGAACCTCAACTGAAGAGTTTCCTCAATCTGTTTGGCCTGTGAGCATGTCTCTTAGGCATTTTCTTGATTGGTAATAGATGACAAGATTATTTTTTAAAATTTTTATTTATTTCTGTGTATGGGTGTTTTGTGTACATGTGTGAAGAGCACATGCACGCCTGGTACCTGTGCAAGCCAGGAGTCAGTTTCCTTGGGACCAGACTTACAGATAGTTATGAGCCACCATATGGGTGCTGGGAATCGAACTGAGGTCATCTGTAAGGGCAGCCAGTGCTCCATCATTACTTCTATACAGGTCCTTCTGAGCAAGAACCCAGAGCCTTCCTAGTTTCTAAATGAAATCCAGAGTCATGGTCATGACGTAATGAAAACCTGCTATGCTGTACACAGCTCTGCTTCTTCTACTGCCATTGTCCACGTCTCAGAGAGAGAAAGCTGGTGGTGCAGGTCTGTAATCACAACTCCTCAAGGCAGGAGGATCACAAATTCACAGACAGCCTGAGGGATACGGGGAAGTGACCACTAGCTGATTTAGCCAAATAAACCCATGTATTGTTGGGTGTGAGATAGCCATGTTGGCCCGATCCTAGGGTCTCAGTTTATTCTCCCCTGGGCTTTGGAATGGGTGCAGTTAAACTGAGACACATGTGTCAAGCTTTCCAAAGCATCCAAAGATGGAGTGACTAAAAGAATCCCAGGACTGGCCGGTACTGGCCGCACACGAAAAACCAATGCATGAATGAATGAATGAATGAATGAATGACTTGGTCAGTTAGTCAATTAATCAATCAAATAATCTCAATCAATCAATCAATCGAATAATCCCAGGGTTTAAAATTTCTGGGTACACAAGCTGTGTTAGGGTTCTTCTAGGTCCTTCCTGGGCAACTTAACTGTTTTGAAAGAAAAAAGTAAAATGAAGGCTGAGAATAGAACTCACTTTTAGAGTTTTTGCCTAAAATATACATGGTCCTGGCTCCAAACTCTCACAGGTTCCCAACCTCGCAGCAGGTACTGAGAGTCCCTGAAAGCCCCAAAGAGTGCCGTTCTTCCACTCTGGGGGCGCTATTTCCGCTCGCGGGTGGATTTGTGTGTGTATGGGACTGGTGTGAGTGTGTGTGTGAGAGTGAGTGAGTGAGTGTGTGTGTATGAGACTGTTGTATGGGGGGGTCAGATGGCACCGGATGCGGAAGTTGCTGCAGGGGGCACTGGGGAGTGTAGTTTTTCAGGCAGAGGCGCTGAGAGGAGAGTGACAGCGTTTTAGAAGCGTCGTCTTAGGAAGGAGGATAACGCCTATAGGTGCCGAAGCGTCCACACTTCAGCTAAGCGGAAAGCGCTGGGCCAGAAATGGATCGATCAAAGGATCACGGGAGCTGCGAGCAGTCCAAGCTAATGGGTGGCGCGGGGCATACTGGGAGGCGTGGTTCTTGCGCATGGAGGACTCTGGGTAATGTAGTCCCGGCGCTTGCTACGGGGGAGTGTCGCTCCCCAGCTGGTGGCTGGATCAGCCCCTTGTTCTTTGGTGGCGTCGGTGAGTGCCTCTCCCGCAGGCCCTGCACTGGACCGAGAGGATGCTCCTGTAGGGCTGATCTAGGATCTAGCCTGGGCACTGGGCAGTGGTGCTGGAATCTGGGAGCTGAGGGGACGCGCCGGCGCGGGTGTGTTAGTTATCTTGGGGGTGTGAGCATGTATTTCTGAGGAAGGTTGTATGAACCTCAGCTGTCCTAGTGTTCTACGGGTGCGCAAGGCTTGGTCCTTCTGTGTTAGGGTTCTTGTGGGTGGGCACAGGTTCAGCGTTGATTGAAATCGCAGTATTGTTAGAGGAGATCGCTCAAGCTTTAGGTGCCCAAGAAGGTGAGGCCTGAGTAAGGAGACTTTTAGGGGTGTGATATTATTTACTAGGTGTTGGGATGGGACTGTCTAGGTCTGTGAGCCTCAGGATTTTTTTGGTGTTTTGGGGAGCTAGAGGTCTTTGGGTCCTACCACTTCTCAACTTTGCTGGTATGTGGTGAGGGCCCCCTACCCTAGCCAAATAAGCCCAGATTTCACTGAGTGTCAGGTGGCTATGTTGGCCCGGTCTTAGGGTCTCAGCTTAGTGTTCCCCACTCCCAGTTAGGGCTTTGAAGAGGTGGCAGGCAAGCTGGGACCTATTCCTCAGTTTTTTCAAAGCACCCAAAGACTTAGTGACTACAAGAAGCTTAGGGTTTTTAAATTGTATTTTAATGTTTTGTTATGGAGAAATTCCAAACAGCCAGAAAAATATAAAATATAAAAAATATAAAACTTCAGAGACCTGTCACCCAGATTCTGGCCACCTTGTGACTAATCACGATTCATCTCAAAGTGAACACATGAAGAACCCTTAGCACCCTAAAGACTCTGGGCCTCACAGGCGTATTTTCACAGGCTGTCACTTCATAGTTTGTCACCTTGGCAAGGGCCTGATCTCGTTGTGTCTCCAGTCTCATATGTAAAATGATAGTAGCATCTACTTGGAGTTGTTGTAAGGCTAGAATGAAGACTGCCTGGAACAGTCTCTGGAATGTTCTAAGTGTCCAGTAAGTATTGACTTTCATGACTACCGGCAAGAGAGGATTATCATACGCCTGCCATCAGCCGCAAGCCAGGGAAGGCTGGGTTCCTAGACTACATCCCAGCTTGCTCTCTCGGAAATACCCACAATTCTTCTCATCTTGTCTTCTGTGGCAGGTCTGTTCCTAATGCCTTTAAGGAAGAAGCAGTGCACTGCCCTGTTGGAGCTTGAAGATTTCCAAGGACTTTCCTGAACCTTTGTTGTTGTGCTTCCTGGGACCCCTGGCTGCCTACAGTACCTCCTGCTGGGGAGAATACTCTTGGGTTCCTGACTGCCCAGCTTCAGGTGAGTCCGTTCACCTTTGCATCCTGGACCAGGAGTAGGTTTGACTTTGCTCTCTTTCAACGTCTTGTATCTTGTGGTGTCCCACTGAGGACCAGAACCCCAGCTGGTTCTTCCAGGAAGATCCCCTTGCTCTAAGGGTGACAGTTTGTGCAGGGAATCAATATCCAGGCCAGGTGTGCTCACTTACTGATCCTCCAGCCATTTTCCCTGCATTCCATCCCACCTCAGCTTTTGTTCAGCCTGCTTGGTCCTAGGGCTTCTCAGGAGCTGGCCTGCGTCTGTCCTCATTTGCTGTTTGTCCTGCTGGAATAGTTTTCAGTTATTTTCCTGGCACCTACTTCAATAGACGTCTCTTACACCTAGTGACAGTTGCACACACATGATTTTATTTTAAAAGATGAATAACTGTAATGCATACAATCATTGTCACACCCAATGACATTAGTAACTTAATATGATTTAATATTCAGTCCGTGTGGAGTTGTTTAAGAAGTATGTTTTTTTGTTGCTTTCCCTTTTTCTTCAGTTTTAACATGTGTGATCAAAGGTAAATAGATGTGGAATTCACCCAGCTGGCTCTCTCTTCCTGTGCCCCTCCTTCTGTTTCTCTGGGCCTTGCTGGCCCATGTTTAACAGCCATAACTTACCTGGTGATACAAGCTGTCTCTCTGAGTTTGCCTCGCTCCTTTGTTCCTTCCAGATTCACTTTCTGTTTGATTGGCCCTGGAATCCTCTCTTGAGTTCCACGCATGCTCACTTAGCTCCATGGATTGTCACTGTATTGTCCCCTTGTCGCTTGCACACTGTAGTAAGGCTCTTCGTTTCCGCACACCAGGCTGTTTCCTTGTCAAGGGTCTGATCTGATTTGATCCTGCTCTTCTGCAGACATGCTCCCTACTACGGTGCCGGAAATTCTTCAAAATGAAGCAGAGACCTGGCAACTCCATTTTAGGTTGCTCAGACTCAAAACCTTGGGGTCATCCTTGATTGTTTCTTGTTTTTACACGCTGTCTACAGTAGCTAAACCTGAAATCCAGTGACCTCTGACCCTTGCTGCTTTCACTATGGTCTGGGTCCATGGATGATCAGTGCCACCTCCTGACCTCTTCACTTACTCTCTTACCCTGCCCCAGGCATGTTTGTACAGAAACCATAAGGATCTTTTCAGCTGTAAATCAAATGATGTCATTTGTTTACAAAATCCCTTGTGTGGGTGGCTTTTTATCTTAATCAAAGTTGAAACCAGTGTCCTCCAACACTAGGTCTCATTGCCCTATACTTACGTTTGGACTTCATCTCTACTCCTCTGTCCTGACATGCCACATCAGCCACATCCATTGTTCCTCTGCCTTGCCAGCCTATGCCCGGGCTATTCTCTTGTCTGAGCTGTTTACTCCCGCACATCCTTCAGACCTTACAGAGGTCTGTCTAACTGCTCTTTAAAATTACAGAGCCCCAGCCACTTCTGTTACTGTTCTTCTGTGCTCATCCATGTTTGCTAAAGGGTATGTCTTATTCATTCATCTCTTCCCCCAGAATGTAGTCACTTAAGTTGAAACATATAAGATAATACACTCCACACCTTTGGTGCTTTAGTGGGCTCACTAGAAGACTGGGGTCAGCAAGGACCCCTGGTCTCACCCTCTTCATGTAGCTTGTAGTACCTGGCTCCCTGCCTCTGTGTGTTCTCTCCAGGAGGGTAGCTGGAACTTCATACATGGTATCTTAGGAGTGTTGTCTCGTGTTCTTCAGATGTAAGCTGGTGGTACAGTGTTACCTGAATCACGTTTATTAGTTAAAGCAGAGGCAACCCCAAAACCAATGTTTAAAGCTGGGGTAAGGCAATCTGAACAGCAGAAAACATAGTGATAGTATTATATTTTAATCCCAGAGATAAGAACCCATCTGGACATAAATAAATAGCTGAGTTCAATAAACAGGGAGATGGGACAGCTGTTCTTACAGAGTTGTAATGAATGAATTCAGGATGGAAAAAGGGAAGAGAACATTGCCACTTTGTACATGCCACAATAATAACTGGTGTGATGGGCTTCACACATGTATGGTTTGAAGAGACACGGGTTACTGGTAAAATCTGCAGGTATTCCCCCAGCAGTGTGAGTGACACTGCTATCTGTCCACACCAGTGAGCCAATCCCTGCTCAAGTTTCCGCTCTCAGTGCTCTGCGTGAATGTTCAGAGTGGCATGGTGGACCACACTGTCCTTTTGTGAGGAGCCACTGGATGGATTTGCGGCTGTGCCGTTTATCATTCCCGCCTGTAACGTGCAGTGGTCAAGTTGTGGTTTTGAAAGTTTATTGAAGACTGGTTTCTTTTGCTTACCATCGCTCTGTGCTCTTCTATGACTCCTAGATTCTCTAGTGGACGTCTCTGAGTTAAGAGTCAGCCCTTCTCCCCCATCTCATAGTACTTTCATATTTGATTCAGGTCTGTCATCTGTTTTGTTTTGCTTTGCTCTGGAGACAAGGTCTCTCCATGTAGCCCGGGCTGTCCTGGAACTCACTATGTAGCCCAGGCTACCCTCAAAATCAGAGAGTCACCTGTGTATGTTTCCCAAGGGCTGGGATTAAAGGTGTGCACCACCACACCCAGCCCCAGTCAGATATTTTAGAAATGTTTGCTTCTATCATGCTTTTAAATACTTGCCCTGCTCGTTGTTTTTGTTGATTTGTTTTCAGAAAGAGTAATTATATGAACGTTATACTTTGTCTACTTTCCTTTCTCACCTTTCTCTTTGGTCCCTCTGCATTTTTATTTCATTTTTTTACCTTCAGGTTTTTTTTTCCTGGCCATTCCTCAAATCTGTTCTAGAATATCTTATAATTTATTCTTCGCTCTTCATAAGCAATCCTACAAATAGACTTTTTCTGTGTTTTCTCTCAGAAGTCCAGGCAGATCTTGTTGGGGTCTAGATTCTGCCCATTTCTCAGTTTCTTACTTTTTGAATTTTTGATTCTAGATGCTCTCATGTATGTTTCAAGATACTTAATTCAAGCTAGAGTTAGGATTTTATTTTGGTTCTTTTCTTTCTCAATATGAATCTTTTAATGAGGTCATTTTTAGCTGAATTGTTTGGATTCTCATTTTCTGTTTTACATCTTAATTTTAAAAATGGTGTTTGAGATTAGTTTTTATTTCATGTATCATCGATGTTTTGCCTATGTGTATGTCTGTGTACCACATTCGTACAGTGCCTATGGAGACCAAAGAGGGCATCGGATCCCCGGGGACTGCAGATGGTTGTGTGCTGCCGTGTGGGTGCTGGGAATCAAGCCGGTCCTTTGGAAGCACAAATAGTTCTATTAACTGCAGAGCCTCTTTCCAAACCACCCCCCCTTTGCATTTTAATATATTACTATTTACATGTCTGTATTTCTGTAAGCAGAACTGCCAGGTCCTAGTGTTTTTGAGGCCATCTCCCACCCCAGCTTGAGAAAATGCTTTTGTAAGCTTAAATATGGTTTCCATATTTGTTTGCCGAGGATGGAGAGGTCATATGCCCTTTGGGGTCTGTTTTCATCTGTTTTGCTTTGCAGGTACCCGGATTTCCCTGGCTCGTTTTCCCCTTTACCTGCTGTTTCCCAGAAGGTGCTTTTCTTCATGCTCCTTTTAGAGAAAGCATTTTCACCTGATACCCTCTCATTTCTGTTTTTCTTACCCAGATGTACTTTCAAGATACCATCCTTCTTTGGGGAGGCTGGGAAAGTGGGCTCCCAGGTCCCAGAGAGCCAAGGGAATAGTGGTGAGTGCCTCCTGCTCAATACTAGCTGTCATGGGATGGACATGGACCCTTCTCTTGTCCTGTCCGTCTTCTTGGTGCTTACCTGGGTCAGCGCCTATACTGTCTGAGTGATTGCCCCTGCAGGTACCACTGAGCATCCCTTTGTGTTCAGCCCATCTAGCAGTTATTTTTACCTAGTGATGAACTCTGCACCACACAGTTCTTCAGTGTAAAACAGTGGCCACATTCCTTTGTTTGTCTTCTAACCTCCTGTTGGCCGAGAGTGACTCCACAGTAAAGAACAGGAAGAATCAGGCATCTCTCTCCCTCATAGACAACAGCTGGATTGCTGGAATAGTCAGCATACCTATTTTGAAGAGCTTAGCTCCAGCCTACAGCTTCCATTAGATAGACATGAATGACATCAGTTGGCTTCAGCTCTTGATAGAATAGTAGGTTTCTGTCCCCTTGACCCTCTTGGCCAGCAGCCATGTCCATGTTACTGGAATAGCTTGCACATAGCTGCTGGGAGCCACAGTGAACAATAAAACCTTTTCTTAAGGTATCAAAGATACGTGTTCTGGTTGTTGTTACTGATCTCATCCACCAGCTAAAGTGGCTGTGTAACAACTGGAAAGTTAGAAGATATGGGAGGCAAACAGGAACGACTCATTGAAACCCAAGACAGGACAGTTGGAATTAACTCTAAGGACCATGAGAAAAACTACAGAAAAATAAACAGAGACTTAGGGATCTTTTGGGATACCAAGAAGACGCCATACACTTTTGGGGTTATTAGCTCTTTTGTTTGTTTTCTGTTTTTTGAGACAGGGTCTCATTATGTAGCCCTGGCTGACCTAGAATTCTCCGTGTAGATCACGCTGGCCTCAGACTCACAGAGATCCACCTGCCTCTGCCTCCCAGGTGCTGGGTTAATGGTGTGTGCCACCACTCCTGGCCACTGTGGAACTATCAGACAGGGAAACAGAGAGGCATTTGAGGAGACAATGGCTCCACATTTGACGGATGGCATGAATATGAACAGATAAGAAGCTCAGCAAAGCACAAGGTCGGATAGACTAGGAAATCCGTCCCAGGACACGGATAATGAAAGAATTAAACCAGACTTCAGTGACTAGTTGGAAAACAGCAAGAAGAAAGTAACTCTGGATACCTGGGATCGTAAATAAGACTATCAGCAGATATTCATTGTACATCTATCTCAGAGGGCAGGAAGCAGCAGGTTGGTATTTTTGAGTTTACTGTGTGAACAACAGTAAGCCAACTTGATCTAACAGACATACCCAGTGAAAGCAAATCCTTGCCCCTCAAATGCATATGGATAGTTTTCATAAACTATACATTGCACCACAAATTCTCAGTAATCTTAGAAAGATACATCATATAAAGTCTCTTCCACCCATAGTGAAATAAAGCTATAAACCAGCAACAGAAGGAAAACTGGAAAATCCTCACATGCCTGGAAATGAAATAGTATTATTCAAACCAATGTGTGAAAGAGGAAATCACAAGAAAATGAGGAACTTCTAGAGACAGGTGAAGACAAAGACAAAATTATTTGGTGCAGTGAGTGTTGAGTAACAGTTTTAAGCATAGTACTTATTTTAAGGAGGAGATGAGGAGGCTGGGTGGTGGTGGTGCCGGCCTTTAGTCCCAGCACTCAGAACGCAGAGGTAGGTGGATCTTTGTGAGTTTGAGGCCAGCCTGGTCTACAAAGCGAGTTCCAGGACAGCCAGGGCTATTACACAGAGAAACCCTTTCTGGAAAGAAACAAAAACAAGACAACTTTGAATTCAGCTCAGCTGACACAGTGCATTTCTAGCCTGCAAGCAGCCCTGGTACCTCAGTACCACATAATCCCAGCTATGGGCCCAAGCCTATACCTCCAGCCTGCATAGGGATGCAGGGAGATCCGAAGTTCAGAATCATCCTCAACCACAGAGCAGATTGGAGCCAGCCTAGGCTACATGAGAACCTGTCTTTAAAAAAGAGAGAGAGAAAGAAGAATCTAGGGGAACAATTTAGTTTTACAATTTAGAGAGCTAGAAAACAAACTAAGTCCAAAGGTAACAGATAATAATAAATGTTAGAACAAACTAAGTCCAAAGGTAACATAATAATAAATGTTAGAACAAACTAAGTCCAAAGGTAACATAATAATAAATGTTAGAACAAACTAAGTCCAAAGGTAACAGATAATAATAAATGTTAGAACAAACTAAGTCCAAAGGTAACATAATAATAAATGTTAGAACAAACTAAGTCCAAAGGTAACATAATAATAAATGTTAGAACAAACTAAGTCCAAAGGTAACATAATAATAAATGTTAGAACAAACTAAGTCCAAAGGTAACATAATAATAAATGTTAGAACAAACTAAGTCCAAAGGTAACAGATAATAATAAATGTTAGAACAAACGCAAATGAAACAGAAAAGCTGTGTTTAGTGGTGCATACCAGTGTTTCCATTACTCAGAGGGCTGAGGCAGGAGGTTTGCTTTAAATATGAGGCCAGAATGGACTACATTGCAAGTCTAAAAATAAAATGGAGAAAAAAAAAGAAAAGAAAATTAATCAAATTTAAAGTTCTCCAAAAGGCATCAAAATTTATAGACCTATAGAACTATATTTACTTAAAATGCAAATTATTCAAAATAGAAATGAAAAATGAAGTAGAAATTAAAAGGAATATAAGAGTACTATAAACTGTACACCAACAAATGAAACAGACTTTGAAGAGGGGTTAGTGAAGAAGTGGAAATCCCAGCTAAGACTTGACTCAGTCATTGAACTCTGCTCACTAAGAAGGGCCTTTGCCCTGTGGCTTCACTGGTAAATCCTACCAAACACTAAGGAAGAGCTAATACTAACCCTCAAACTGTACCAAAAGCATGGAAAACTGGATAAATTATTCTTTGAAGTCAGTAGTACTCCTGGTGCCCAAACCAGGCAAGGACACAAAGAAAACTACAGATTTGTTACAGCTGAGAGAAAAATAAAAAAGAAGAGGAAAAAAAAAACCTCAAGAAAATGCTAACTGAATGAAAATCACATTGAAAGAACGATGTAGTCTAGGAAAGATTGATTCTTGGGATATAAAGATGATGGTTCAACATTTTAAAAATCGGTGTAACATGTATCACATTGATAGTTGGAGGAAAAGCCACACAGTCCTCCTGCTGTATGTAGAGATGCGCTTGACACAATTCAGTACCTTCCTATGGAAACTACTTAGAGGAGAGGCCGTATGAGAAAAGCTCACCCTGTGTGCATGCTAAGATGAAAGGCTAAAAGCCGTAACACAGGAACAGGATAAAGACATCCACTCTGCCAGCCAGTGAAGTGATGGTTCATGCCTTTAATCCCAGAATTTAGGAGACAGAGGCAGGCAGATCTCTGAGTTTGAGGCCAGCCTGGTCTACAGAGCTAGTTCGAGACAGTGAGGGATATACAGAGAAACCCTGTCTTGGAAAAAACAACAGCAAAAGATGTCCACTTTGCACTTAGAGTCAACAGCCTATCAGAAGTTCTACCCAGTGAAAAAGAAACACAAAGCATTGACTTCGGAAGAAAACAGTAAAATTGCTTCTTCACAAATGGTATGATCCTGCATGTTGAAGATACTACAGATTACATGCATGTACACGCACTTGAACACACCTATTAGAACTAATTTGCAGTAGCAACACACAAAAACCAATTTGGTATCTGTAGACTGGCAATGAGCAATCTTAAAAGAGAATTAGGAAAACAACTATTTTATATGCATCAAAAGGAACAAAATACTTAGAACTAGCCAAGGGTGAGAAAACCACAGCACATCGCTGGAAGAATTAAAGAAATGAGGGCTTGGGGCCTCGGGGTAGAGTACCAGCGTTTATGGTAATCTGAATTCAGTCTTCATACCACAGGAGTAAACAAAGAAAGGAAGAGAGAAACTGAAGAAGCCACAGATAAATGGAAAGGTACCGTGTGCTACTGGATTGAAAAACTTAAATGTAAATACCGCTGAAACCATCCTTCAGGCGCAATGGAAACATCCACCAAAAGCTCAGTTTTACAGAAATACAGTTTACCCTAAAGTTCATGTGTGATCCGAGGGACCCCAAGGACCTGAAGCAATCATGAAAGCAAACAAGGTTGAAGGACTCACAGGTGTAGATTTCATGAATTTCCACAAAGCAATTCCAATCCCAGCTTCAGTCCAAGTATAGACAGACAGATGGACAGAACAGAAGACATGGACGTCAACCCTTGCATATGTGGCCAAATGGTTTTCAGCATGAGTACAAAACCATCCAGTGTTGAGAGGACAATGTCTGTCAGAAAAGAGAAAGTGAGCACTCAGCTCACCACGTGCAAGGGAAGGGAAGGAGTCAGGCCATGGCATGAGAGCCTCACTGTCTTTCTTAAAAAGAAACAGGTGCATGGGATACTGGACTTGGTGATTCTTAGAAATGGTATCCAAAGCACAGACAGCAAAAGAAAGAGAAATAGAAATATTGGGCTTCATTAGAACTTTAAATTTTTTCACCTAAAGGAAAGAATACTATTTCTAAGTTTCGTAACTGAGAAGGAATGCCAAGAATGTAGAAAGAACATATAACAAAAGATTCCAATGGTGTATTCAAATGGTTTGTGTAAGATGCAAACGTGATGAACATATTAGCATTATTCTGGCTCAGGATTTTTAGGAGATTCTAGTCTATGGTGGCCGGATTGCTTTGGGCCTGTTGTAAGGCAGCAAATGGCCGTAGGAGTGAATGGAAGAACAAAATTGCTTACGTGGAGAACCAGGGACCAGAGAGAAGTGAAGTGGCCATGGGCTCAGAGTTCTCTTTGAAGGCATGCTCCCATTGACCGCAATGGTTCTTCACGGCTCTGCTACCTCCCAATAGTGCCATTCTGAGGGTCAAGTTTAAGCTGTGACCTTTAAAGGACACCTAGCATACACACTTGCCAGCCAATAAGCACATAAAAAGTAACCAGTATTGAGACACATGTAAAGACCACAAGGAAATATCACTTATTCCCATGTCTATTATTAAAAAGGGGGTGGGGCATGGGGAGATGGCTCAGTTGCCAAAGTGCCTGCTGCACCAGCATGAGAACCTGAGTTTAGATGGCCAGTACCCATGTAAAAAGCAAGTAACATGCGTCTCTAAGCACAGCACTGGAAGGGAGGTGAAGGGCCTAGGTAAATCTCTGGCGCTCATTGGTCATCCAGCCTAGGGGATGCATGAGCTCTAGGTTCATCAAGAGACCCTGTCTCAAAAAATAGGAAGAGTAAGCTGGGAGTGGTGACACATGCCTGTATCCCCAGGGGTAGAGGCAGGTGAATCTCTTTGAGTTCATAGCCAACTTGGCCTTCATAGTGAATTCCAGGCCAGCCAAGGTTATATAGTGCAATCTTATCATACAAATAGATTATATTTGTCTGGCCTCCATATGCAGGAATGCACCCCCCCATACATCTATATACATAGAAGCCACACAATAATGGGATTAGAGAAGATGTGGAGAAACTAGAGTCCATTGTACGTTGCTAATGAAACAGATGTGGCCCTGTGGGCATAGAATTACCATTGGGTCCAGTTAACTCCATTTGGGGGCATGCACTCAAAAGAACTGAAGGCACCAGGTGGTGGTGGCACACACCTTTAATCCCAGCACTTGGGAGGCAGAGGCAGGTGGATCTCTGAGTCTGAGGCCAGCAGGTTCTATAAAACAAGTTTCAGGACAGCCAGAGATATTATGCAGAAAAAGTCTGTCTCAAAAAAACAAACAAAAAGAAGGCGAGAACCCAGATATTCGGTGTACATAGCAGTTTTTCACAACAGCTAGAAGCTGTGCCCATCAATTACAGAATAGATGTAACACGCAGTCAGTGTACTGTCGCTTAGCTTTACAGAGGAGCGGCAGGACCGCGTGCTTCCACGTGTCTTCAGGGCATGCTGAGTGAGATAAGCCACACATTGTAGGAGTCCCCTCTTTTAGCGTGCGCAGGAGGGATGCACAGGGACAGGAATGGCCTTTAGCAGAGTAGGAACTGGGGAGTTACTGTTCAACACAGCGTTTCTGCAGGGACGTGCCAAGATTGTTGTGGAGAGAGAAGTGGCGGTGATTGGCAGCACTAGCAATGCCCTGATGCCCTCAATCACGTGCTCACTGGTAATGACGGTGACTTTTGTGTTATGTGTGTTTTACCGCAGTAAAAGTTAAGCACCTCCAGGCTGCTTGGCTCCACTTTCTTTGTCTTCTTCTGGATAGTCTGCTCTACCTGCCCACGGTTTGGGCCTCCCTTCTCCCTCGACCTCTGCCCAGGATGCCCTTGGCTCTGCTCCCCATAGGTTATCTGGAGTACTCATGCATTGTTCTTCCCGCGGTTCCTTTCTGTTCTAGAAGCCCGAGTTCCTGGGCCCAGCATTAGCAAACCTCTTTGCCGTGTGTTCTCAGTGGAGCCGAGAACAATGGATCTGGGCACAGGAAAATGGGCGGGGATGAGTAGCCAAGAAGTTCCGCTGTGGCGCCCGCTGTGTGGGAGTTTAATTGCCATTAGCCGTGTGAGAAAGCGGAAGCACTGGCTTATGACAGGCTTGGGCCTGAAACTCGGGTATTGCGGCTCAGATACTCCACCACCCCTCTGTGCCTCTCAGCAAGGACTGAGCTGTAACTTATTAGGCTTTAGTGTTACAGAACTGTATGAATTTCAGGTGCTTCAACATTAATATGATGTGTTGGACTATTTGATCTTTTACATTTTAAAACATAGAAAGTCTGGGGACTGACAGAGTGGCTCCATGGTTAAGAGAGTGCACCACTCTTGCAGGGGACCCAAGTTCAGTTTCCAGCACCTATAGGGTGGCTTACACTGCCTGTAACTCCAACTCCAGGAGACCAGCCTTCTTTGTGCATCCTCTGTGTATGTCTACATGTATATGCATACATATAGACATGATACATAAACATAAATAAAAACTAAAACCCAACAATTCAAAGTCTCTTATGCCTTAATGTTCAATTGTATTCCCCCAAGACAAGTTTTTCTTTGTAGCCCTGGCTGTTCTGGGCTCTGTAGACCAGGCTGGCCTCGAACTCACAGAGATCCGCCTACCTCTACCTCTCAAGGGCTCGGATTAAAGATGTGCTTTTGACTTTTTGCATGTACAAATTAACCCACCAGAACTTTGAATTTATTTGGGTTAATAAATGTTACTGACTAGGTAGACACAGAGATTTAGAGGTGTCAGATCATATGGCATCAGGGTGGCAGCCAAAGCGAGTTCGGTGTTTCTCACTGCCTTGACTAGGGTAGCCCCTTCTTGCCCTTCACCCTGTGCCACATCAGGGCTGGGGCTTAGGGGCAAGCAGGACTGTTCTGTGTTACAGGTACACATGGCATTCAGAGATGTGGCTGTGGATTTCTCTCAGGAGGAGTGGCGCCTGCTGAGCCCTGCTCAGAGGTCCCTGTACAGAGAGGTGATGTTGGAGAACTACAGCAACCTGGTGTCTCTGGGTAAGCGGTGTCTCTCTCAGTGAGTGTGTGCACAGCCGGAGTTTTAGGCTGTGCTGTAGCGGCCATCTTGCTTTTTGTATTGACTTTTGGGTTTGACACAAGCAAAGACATTTTGCTCTCCCTGCTCATTTCGTGCTTTCCTAGGGAAGTCTGACTTTGTAGAGTTGAACGTCAGTAGGATAGAGAGTGTGTGGGTGTGTGTGCATGATAGTTGTACTCTGCGTCGCTATAGGCTTTTCCCTCCAATCTGGGGCTCTTTCTTTCCCTAAGTTAACTTCTCTTAAATAAGACAGGTGTGTTAGACTTTGCACTTTTGTTGCAAATACCCAAGAAAACAACTTAAAGGGAGGAATTACCTTTTGTTTTTGAGGCAGGGTCTCTACATACCATTGGCTGTCATAGAATTCACTACATGGATTAGGCTGGCCTCAAACTTGTAGAGATCCATCCTCCTCTGCCTTCCAAGCATTGGGATTAAAGGCGTGCACCACCATGCTCAGAAGGACTTATTTATGACGGCTCACAGTTTCAGTCTGTCGTGCGACTGGGGCTTGACAGATCACAGCAGTATACTTCATGCCAGCCAGGAGCAGAGAGAGGGAGGAAGGAAGGGCAAACCTGTGTGTGGACTTTCTTTCCATCTCTAGTCCATTCAGGCCCAGCCTATGGGGTGATGCCACCCCCTTTCAAGGCAAGGTCTTTCTTCCCAGTGAGTCCTCTCTGGAACCCCTCACAGACAGTCTCAAAGGTGCACTTACAGATCTCCTAGGCGTTTCTCTACCCAGTCAGGTTGACAGTCAGGATTACTCTAATAGAGTTCCATCCACCCAGCATGGAGTAGACTCAGTGTACCCTCATCTGGGTTCACCGTCCCGCTGATCTCAAGTAACCGTTAACCCATGGCACTGCCCTTGAAGCTCCTCCCTCAGTCTTTGCTTTGGAGCCTATTCCAAAGGTCAAGACAGAATCCCTTCCATACCCTAACCTGTAGCCATCCTGTTTTCTTTTCTGGTGAGCAGGAATTCCATTTTCAAAACCGAAACTCATCACCCAGCTGGAGCAAGGGAAAGAAACTTGGCAAGAAGAAAGGAAATGTCCCCAGGCCACCGGCCAGGGTGAGTGTGGAAGGCCCGGGCGTACGGGGACGCAGGGCTGTTAGCAGCCCAGGGTGCTGAAGAGACAGTGATGAGGAACTGGGTGCTTTTTGACGCAGGGCCACACTGTCTTCAGGCAGGAACTTTCCTGGTGTCTCTTGTCTCTCTTTCCTTGAAGCCTTGTGGCCTCCTGCCTCTGCCTTCTGAGAGTCGGGATTAAAGTCATGTACCGCCATGCCTGACTGAGTTTTTTGAAATTTAAACTTATATCAGTGTTGATTAAATCTGTATGAACTTTAAATATAGGAGCACCTGTAGATTTAAGATACTTTTCAAACTAGTTCATCGAACTGATCATATTTTCTGTTCAATTTGTTCTCAGACTAAATAGTCCAGAGTGTCCACATAATGGCAGATTCACAGCCAGTGGAAAGGATCAGCCAGTGGAAAACTGAAATTTTGTTTTCCTGTCACTCCATACAGATGTTAAAACAATGTTGAAATTTCTTTGAAAGGGCCGATTTAATTCTGAACTGTGTTGACTGCAAATAAAAGTCAGCTACTTTGTGCCCACAGAAGTGAGGAGACTCAAGTTGCTGGCCATAGAGACCCCAACTCAGCTGATTTGAGTTGTGCAACACCTTCTTCGGTGACACAAAAGGAAGTTGGTAAAAGCAGCCAGGGTTCAGATACACCCAAGGAACAGACCTGGGGCACTGCCGGCTACCTAGTCAGGGTGCTCCATTGTCCTGGGACTGGGGAGGGATGAGCATCAGGTTGGATCAGTGGCTCCCAGACCTGTTGTGACTACCAGTGGAGCCGCTGGTGAGGAAGAATCGCACCGAGGTGCTGGAGAGATGATGCAGCAGTTAAGGGTTGTCCTTGCCAAGGACCCAGGTTCAATTCTCAGCACCCACACGACAGCTCACAATCACTGAATTCCGTAAGCACCAGGCACATATGTGGTACACAAACATACATGCAGACAAAGCATTCATATGCATAAAAAATTTACTAAAAGAAGAACTGCACTTAGTTACTTATAAGACGTTGGAAGATAAAAGGGAGGTGTTTCTTTGGTTTTCGGCCATGCAGAAAGAGTGAAGGGCTTTTATATTAGGAAAGGTGCTTATGTTTACTTTAATAATTAAGACAATTATTCTAATTATGCTAATTTAGTTAGAACTGAAAACTGCATTCAGTGTAGGGTAGAATAATGTATTTCTGATAACCGATTGTCCATTGGCTAAGAAAAAGAGTGTTTAGGAAGATTCGGTAAGATCTGTACTAACTGCTCAAACTGTTTGGTCATTGATTGCTTTCAGCTGACCAGAACCAGCACTGCTGAAACCGTTCAGGAGGTACAGCGCAGAGAATTGGTTCCTGGGCTTGGGCTTGGTTTCTTTTTAACTTTGAATTGTCGTTTGATGTTTGTTGCTTGGGTCTTCTCGGGACCCACCCTTCTTGTCACAGCTGCATCTTCTGCTTCTGTTGTTGTCACCTAGTCCTAGTTCCGTGTTCTAGAAACATGATCTTACTGTGTAGTCCATCTAGCTTTAAACTCCATGTGTATATCAGGCTGGCCTCAAATCCATGATGCTACCAGTCTTTCCTCCCTCCCTCAGTTTCCCCTCATGTTTTCTGCCTGCCTGCTTGCCTGTCTGTCTGTTTCCCTGTGGTTCTAGGGACCAAACCCAAGGCCCATGAGAGCGGCAAGTACTCTATCGCCCAGCTTTATTTCTAACCTCCAGATTTATTGTTTGTACTGATCTTGGAGACACTTTTATTTAAACTAATTCTGGAAATTAACAGGGCTTAGAGGTTGGTAAGGGGTATCTTTTACAGTACTGTGGACCTAGGCTATGGTCGTGCTGTTCCCTGCCAAGGGCTTACAGCCCTGTAGAATTCTAGCAGAGTAGTCCACTGATACCGTGTTTGTCAAGTGGGGGGGACCCCAGTGCAAGTGTGTCATGCACTTTCTATTTAACCGTTGTTTCTCTGCTTTAAAACATTTATTTGTTGGAGGAGGGCATGCACATGCTGTGATGCACATATGGAGGTCAGAAGACAACTTGGAGTACTAAGTTCTCTCCTACCGTGTGTGCTCCAGCTTTGGTGACAAGCACCTTGACTTGCTACACCATCTGGGCCACCCACTCTTCTCCTGGGCTGTCTTGCACTAATGTTGGAATTATGCTTTCTCAGCCTGCCTGCTTCATCCTCCAGAACATCAGGAGACATTTCCACATGGGTCTTTTCACAGCTCTCTATCAAAAGCACAGCTACACAGTACACAGTGAACATAGTTTCTGTCTTGGTGCGGTTGTGAGTCAGAGGTAATTGTAGTAGTAACTGTGTGGAGACTCGTGTGTTGGCCAGATTTACACATCTGTTAACTGTGGTGCTTTTTATAGCCTTACGTTTGTAGTGCTTATCCGGATGTAGTAGGAGATGGAAGATGCAGTGAGGCTGGGGAGGAAGTCTTGGAGGATGGCACTGAGGAACAGGTGTAGTCACCATTAGGTTAGGCAGGGTTGTTTGGGGCATCTCTGCAAGGACCCCATTCTGACTCACTCCTTTCTCTGCAGCACAGGCAAAGCTGGAACTCTGTCCCGGGCCTGTCTGCCCCCCAGCTCTCACCAATCAGAAATTCCCTGTGCAGTGTGTGCCGAGTGATCATGCACCGTGGCTCTTTACATGCCTATGTGCAAAACGTCACACCAATGCAGGGGACGCCTGCCACAGGGCCCAGGAGAAGCAGCAACGAGCCTCTGATAGGGGCTCCTGCAGCAATAAATCAGAAGGTGGAGAGAGAGGTGCCAGGCCTTCATCTAGAAGGACAAAGAAAAGGAGTTTGGGAGCCCTCTCCAGGCCACCCCTAAGGCAGCCAGTCAGCTCTCGAAGTGGTATCAGACGGGTAGGGATGGAGACCAGCCCAGTGCAAGCTGGGAGCACTGAAGAACCTGAAAAGTTGTTGAAGCGAATAGAAATCTTGGGATTTGGAACGGTCAACTGTGGAGAGTGTGGGCTGGGCTTCCGCAAGATGACAAACCTGCTTAGTCACCAGAGGATCCATTCAGGAGAGAAGCCGTATGTGTGTGGGGTGTGTGAGAAGGGCTTCAGCCTAAAGAAGAGCCTTGCCAGACACCAGAAGGCGCACTCTGGGGAAAAACCCATCGTGTGCAGCGAGTGTGGGCGAGGCTTTAACCGGAAGTCAACACTCATCATTCATGAGAGGACACACTCGGGAGAGAAGCCTTACACGTGCAGTGAGTGTGGACGAGGCTTTAGCCAGAAGTCAAACCTCATCATCCATCGGCGGACACACTCAGGTGAGAAGCCTTACGTGTGCAGGGAGTGTGGCAAAGGCTTTAGCCAGAAGTCAGCTGTTGTGAGACACCAGAGGACGCACTTAGAGGAAAAGGCCATTGTGTGCAGTGACTGTGGCCTTGGCTTCAGCGACAGGTCCAACCTCATCTCCCACCAACGGACACACTCAGGGGCGAAGCCTTATGTCTGTAAGGAGTGTGGGCGGTGCTTCAGGCAGAGGACAACCCTTGTCAATCATCAGAGGACTCACTCAAAAGAGAAGCCTTATGTGTGTGGTATATGTGGGCACAGCTTTAGCCAGAATTCAACTCTCATCTCCCACAGGAGGACGCACACTGGGGAGAAGCCATATGTGTGTGGGCTATGTGGACGAGGCTTCAGTTTAAAGTCCCACCTCAACAGACACCAGAACATTCACTCAGGGGAGAAGCCCATTGTGTGCAAGGATTGTGGCCGAGGCTTCAGCCAGCAGTCAAACCTAGTCAGGCACCAGAGGACACACTCTGGGGAGAAGCCCATGGTGTGTGAGGAATGTGGACGAGGCTTTAGCCAGAAGTCAAATCTCCTCGCACACCAGAGGATACACTCAGGAGAAAAGCCGTATGTGTGCCGAGACTGTGGGCGAGGCTTCAGTCACCAGGCCGGGCTCATCAGACACAAGAGGAAGCATTCAAGGGAGAAGCCGTACGTGTGCAGGCAGTGTGGACTGGGCTTTGCCAACAAGTCAGCTCTAATCACACATAAGCGGGCACACTTTGAAGAGAAGCTCTGTGTGTGTAGAGAGTGTGGCCAAGGCTTTATCCAGAAGTCACACCTCGCCTTACATCAGATGACACATGAGGGGGACAAGACTTATACATTCAAGACCTGTGGACAGGGCTTCAGGCAAAGGTCTCACCTTAGCAGACACAGGAAGATGAACGGTGCCCACCACAAACCGCCCCTGCAGCCCGACTCGGACGCCTGTTTGGGGCACTCATCCGGGCCCTTCTATTCCCTTTGAAAATGAGGAAAGGTTCATTGTCCGAATTCTTACACTTCCGTGAAGCAGACCAATGAACTTCATAAGGCCTAGGGACAGTAACTCAGCCCACTTCCTTCTGGTCTCACGTTCTGTGGCCTGTTGTCTAGTAAACTTTGCTTCTTTACAAGTCTGCAACCTGATCTGTGATTCTCATTCTTTTAGGAAATGGACCATTTGGGTATCTTGAACTCACAGTTCACAAAAATCCGTAAGGCCTCAGAGGGAGTAAGTGTGTGGCTCAGCAACCACACAGAGTGGTTTCAGTGGCTGGTGAGGCAGCCATTCCTTAGCATTTTAATACCTCAACCGGAGAGTCTTGTTTCGGGATCTTTGTGGAAGGGTATTTACCTCATGGAGTGAAATTCAGTTAAAAGGGTAGGAAACCCAATAGAAATTTCAGGTATGAAATCAGATTTGCCTTTTTACCCAAATTCACTCCAAAAGTTGTTTTTATACCTAAATATATACACCCAATATTTATTTACTGTTTGTTTGTTTTTTCAAGACAGGGTTTCTCTGTAGCTTTGGAGTCTGTCTTGGAACTCACTCTGTAGACCAGGCTGGCCTCGAACTCACAGAGCTCTGCCTGCCTCTGCCTCCCGAGTGTTAGGATTAAAGGTGTGCGCCACCACTGCCCGGCTATACACCCAATTTTTAAAAGATAGTCCAGAAACACATTTTTTAATTTTACGTATTTTTTAAATTTGTGTTTTTCCTGCATGTATCACAAGCATGCTTGCAGCCCTCGGAGGACAGAAGAGGGCATCAGACACCTTAGAACTGGAGCTATGGGTGGCTCTGAGGCACCATATGGGTGCTGGGAATCGAGTCTGGCTCTCTCCAAGGCCAGCCTCCGCCCCCTAATTGCAGTTTTTCACCCTAATTGCATACTAGGATTATCTGGGTAAAACAGCATTCTATATTTTCCTTTCAAATGCTCTTGCAGTTAGGACTTTTTATTCAAATTCACTAATTCTTATAGTCTTTAGGAAATAATGCCAGATTTTTAAAAAAATTTACCAGGTATGTGATTTTTCTTATAAATTTCCTTAGGGTTTTGGAGTGTTCATAGATTATATGGTACATTATTTTACAGACTGTCAAGAGATAAATAGTTCATATCATTGCACTGTAGGTTTGGGGGACACAAACGTGTTCCCAGGTTTCCCTTTGGATGATCAAGAAACAAACTAAAAACCAAATTTATGTAAACAGTGGGGACTTGGGGGAGGGAAAACCATATTTCTGCCCAGGTTTTCTGGAACTGTGGTATTTTCATTTATATCTGCTCAAGTGTGAATGGTATAAGAACTAAATCTTCTAAGATATATGCAGAAAATGTAATTTCCTCTAAAATTCACTGAAATCATGGAGGTTTTTTTTTTATTGTTGTTACATACCCTTTGCAAGAATTTTCTTCTAAATGGCATTGAAGTATGATTTTCCCATCAAATTGGCTCAAATAGAGAAGTCTTGGGGGATAATTCCTATGCCAGAGTTTTCTTCCAGTGTATCTTAAAGACTTATATTTCATCCAAATTTCTTTACTTGATGGGTGCTAGGGTGGGGTAGGGGAATAAGCCCTATTCCACACAAGTGGTAAGAAAACACTTGTTAAATTTTGTAACTTCCTACCTGTTAGAAACAGGATCTGCACCATATTTTCTCCACAATGGCTCCTAAACATGATTTTTAAAAATCCAGATTCAGACCAGTGCGCGTGTTTGTTTTATCTTGTTCTTTTCCTCATGTCAGCCCTTTGCTAGCTTTTCTTCCCGAAAATGATTTTTTTTTAATTCAAAACATCCTTTTTTTTGGTCTAAAGTGATTTAAAAAGATAGCCTTTCACCCAAAGTTGCCAGAAATGGAATTGCAGGCACAAGCGCATGCCATATTGTCTCCATGAATGGTTTAAGAAAGTCCATGTTCAGATTTGTATAATGTTGGGGTGGGGCAGTCAGCATGAGTTATTTACCATTACCTCAAAGAGCATGCAAATGCATCCTTTTTTTTTCTTTTTTGAGAAGGGGTTTCTTTATGTAGCCCTGGTAGTTCTAGAACTAGTTCTGTAGACCAGCGTAGACAAGGCTGGACTCAGACTCAGAGATCTGCCTGCCTCTGCCTCCTGAGTGCTGAGATTAAAGGTGTGTGCCACCACCGCCTGGCAAAAATGCATCTTTTTAAGATCCATATTCATTCAGATTGTGATTTTCTTTATTTTTGACCTAATTCTTAAACTAGTTTGTTCTAGACTAGCCCAGAAACATAATTATTCATTTACATTGCTTGTGCTATAGATTATTTTGGATATAATTCTGTGCCAGATCTTCCAAAATGGCCCTGAGCTAGGGTTTTTATAAAGCCAGATTGAGTGAGGTGTGGTGCACATGTCTTTAATCCCAGCGCTGGAGAGGCAGAGGCCAAAAGCCAAATAAACTGAACTCCAGGTTCAATGAAGAGACCTCCACAAGGAAGAAGATGAAAATGTGATAGAGCAGGATACCTGGTCTAGCCTTCTCTAGCTCCTGCATGTTCACACCTGCATACGCTCCACATACCCCTCAAGTCCTCGTGCTTATGCAGCAGGTGCTCTTACCCCCTGAGTCATTTCCTGGCACCCTTCTCCCATTCCACAACAAAAATATGAAATAGGAGAAATAGTAAATGTAAAAACAAGGAAAGTGGGCATGGGAAACAGACATCAGCCTTTTTCAGGCCTTTGGCCAAGGCTTGTCCACGATGCAGACAGTTCAGCGTCTAAGTGCCGTTTGTCCAGGTCTCATTTTAAGAACATCTTTGAAAGGCTGATGGTGTAGCTCAGTGGTAGAGCACTTGCCTCTCACAAGAGGGGCTCTGGATTTGATCCCTAGTACCACTAAATTGGTACATGAATATTTTTGTGATCTGAATGTGTGTTGTAATCTAACCCTTCACATAGTAGTGTTCAAATTCCATTCAGATAAAGGGAGTGATGGTCAAGGTCACAGGCAATACAAAGCTGCAGTTACAAAGGTACACGAAGCTGGCTGTAATTTTAAGTTGGGCGTTCTAGAGATGCCTCACAGTCCACTAACAGACAAACACAGGTTGATTGGCATGTGCTTAGTTCCCTTTTTCTCTTCCAAGGCCATAGCAAAATCTCACATACTGGGATTACATCTTATTTTTATTCTTTTTAGGCATATACTAAATAACTTTAGATTGTTTTTACTTCCCTGATTTTAAGGAATTTAAGGAAGGAGGAACATAGAAGCAGGTGATATGATTCTTTTTTAAAAACAGCAGGTGGGAAAAAGAAAAACACAGCAAGTAACATTATTTCTTGGTATATTATGATGGTTAGTTTTAACTGTCAACCTGGGAAGAGTCTCAGTGAGGCTCTGTCTACATCAGGCATTGGTGGGGGATTGTCTAGATTATGCTAATTTGAGGTGGAAAGACCAAACCAGGGTGGGTGGCACTATTCCCTGATGCGGGATTCCCCTCTGTATGCTGTGAATATGTTTTATCATCGGTTAATAAAGAAGCTGCTTTGGCCTGTGGCAGGACAGAATATAGCTAGGCTGGAAATCCAAGCAGAGGGAGAGGGAGAAAGAAGGCAGAGTCAGGGAGATGCCAGCATCTGCCAGAGAAGCAGGATGTGAGGTAACAAGCCACGAGCCTTATGGTAAAATATAAAATAATAGAAACGGGTTAAGTTATAAGAGCTAGTTAATAATAAGCCTGAGCTAATAAGCCAAACAGTTTGTAATTAATAAAAAGCCTCAGCGTGGTTATTTGGGAACTAGCGGGTGGGAGAGAAACACCAGCTACAGTTCCCTAAGTGTCGGGATCCTGGACTACAGAAGAGTGGGCAAAGTGAGTTGAGCAGTAACATGCAGGCTTTTACTGCTCCTTGTTCCTGATTATGGATGTGACATGATGCACTCCCTCAAGCTCCTGCCACACACAAGCTCAGTTGGCATTGTCAGGGTATTTTTATCACAGCAACCAGAAAAGAAACTTAAGACACATACCAACCAGAATCAGAATACTAGGGTTGGAGAGAGGGGTCAGTGGTTAAGAGTGCTTGCTCTGTAATCATGAAGAATGGAGTTCAAATTCCAGCATCTGTTTATCAAGCTGAAGTTTTCCACAAACATCTGTAACCCCAGAGCTAATGTGGCAGAGACAGGATGGTTGCTCAAGTTTGCTTGATTCCAGCTTACCTAAAACATGAACCTTGAATTCAAGAAGAGGCCCTGTTTCAGAGGAAGAGGCAGAGCAATAGAAGACACCTGATGCCCTCTTCTGGTCTCTGTGAGCATACACAGGAGTGTAAACCACCCCACACACATGCACACACTCAGACACCACACACACATACACACACACACACGAATCTTTTAAATCATAATATTATTTTATAAGGAAATAGATATTATTTAACAAAACTAGTTATTTAAAATAGCCCATGCACAGAAACCTTGAAAAACTGACACTCTAAGAATGTGATAGTTCAGGAATTTTTCCTTTATTTAAATTTTCTGCTGTTTTAATTTCTTATAACACACATGAAATGTTTTATGAAATAGTCACTTGTCTGCACAGGATAAGCAGTGAATCATTCTGCCTGAGATCTGAATGTCCATCTTGACTGTACACATATCCAGGAGGCAAAACCTGTACCAGCATTTCTTGTCTCACAACACATAAACCCATACAACCAAGATTTGGATCCATTTAGAAATTTGCTGGCATATATATTTTCATTTTGAGTATAACCTTGTATCAGAAAATAAAAGTTTTCCAAGCTTAATAGCCAAGATATCTATTTTCCAAAGCTATTCTTTAGGCTCATTAATCATTCAAAAAACCATAAAGTGCATTTTCACAACTACTTCCTAAGAACCCACCTGTGCCAGGAGCTATAGTTAAACATAAGACGTACAGTCTCAGGCATGGAGGTTGGGTGTGTAGGCATGCAGGTACAACATTGTGCTGGTCAGCTTTTCATCACTATAACACAATACCAGAGATGATCAACTTATACACAGAAAGTTTGGTGTTTGCTCACAGTTTTGAAGTTTCCAGTCCATGGTCATTTGGTTCCATGCCATTGGGCATGTGGCAAGGCATCACATCATACCAGAACAAAATCATTCACTGCATCACCAGGAAGCAAAAGAGAATGAGTTCCCACAAGCCCCTTCAAAGACCTGCCTTCAACTATTAAAAGACACCTTACAGGCCCAAATTTCTTGAAGGTTTATTCTTGGGATTCTCCTATTCTCACCCATTCTCCCAGGTGAACTTCAAGATTTGTTCAGCTCAGTGGTCAAACCACTGTGAAATGAAAAGACACTTTCGGGACTTTGGCCTTCAGGAACATCACACAGAAACAACCCATATGGTCACATCACTGAATAAGCTTACTAAAGGAACCAGACTACTTATACTGACATGTCACAGCATTAGACACAACAAAAAATTCTCTTTCAACACATTAATCTTGAGGAAATATGCAAGGGATCACCAGCTCTTTGCTTTCTCTCATGTGATGACCTAGGTAGGCAGGAAGGCGCAGGCTCATTTCCAACAGGGTACCAATGATACATGGTGGATGAGCTGGCATAAATGCTGCCTACACTTTAAAAAGATTTGCATTAAATGGTTCTAGAGCACGTGAAAGGCCTGTGTTGACCTATGTACAGAAGCTGGATTGTCTAGACAGCTTTCAGACTTGATAATACATTTTTGTGGATATTATTATTTTGAATAATCACTTTGGGTAACCTGAATCTACAGACTGCATACTGCCAAAAATACCAACCAAAACAACCTACAGCTCCTCCTGGGTTCTTACGGTAGATAAAGAGGCCTGGAGATGGAAAGATCTAGCCTGGGCCCAAATGGTAACAGATCAGAAACAGTGAAGTGCTTTTACTTTAGTGGTTGCAGGAGACAATTACCCTGCCATTGGTAAATGCAGTTTCTGTCTCAGCTTTATCAATTCAACTTTGCTCAAGATGGGAGTCTTTGGAGAGTTCAAGGGTATCAGCCTGGGAAGCTTACTGAGGCTTTCAGGTACTTTTTGTGGGGAACTGGCTACATACTATCTTCCCTCATGAGCTAGCTCACTGCATTATGAATTTACCTAATATCAAACAATGCAGGGTGTATAGAATGTCCCATTAGTTGGCCTGTCACAATCAGTTAAGAATTCAGGACTCCTCAGAGTGCACTAATGCCCTAGACAGACACCAATCGGGAGAAGTATCCTGCTAGACAGATGTTCCTCCTGGAACCATATGAGTCCATCCTTCAGATGACCACTCCACAAGAGAACATTCCATCCCAATCTCCCACTCACACATGGCCACCAAGCCGCTCTCTGCTAGACTGGACTTAGCATTCTCTGCCCACATACCCTCTTTTGCACGTACTAAGAACAACATCCATGCCATTACCATAACATTCTAACACCATGAGCTGGTCTAATTTCTGTCTTCTCTCGCCACTCTCTGCCTATGCTCCCCCAATGCTGTATCTAACAACATCTAACAATGTTGCTTTATGCCAACTCCATGTGTGTGCCAGCATGTGTGTCTGAGTGGGAACAGTGTCACAGTTTTTAAGAGATGCTTTCTTCTACCACCTCTGCAAAAGGTCAGGGACTTTAAACTACCCTCCGTTGTGTTTTCAAGGAACACACGCAGAACAAATATCCAGGCCGAGGACTTTGGTTTCAAATTGGCCAAAAGGATTTGTAGAGTGACTGCTGGCAAAAGTAGCTCTGAGGACTGTGGGATCATAATTATTATTGGGCCACTGATTGTGACCAAGTGTTATACAGAGATTGTGACCATCTGTTATACAGAGAGACAGGCAAGATGGCAGCCACCCCTCTGTCCAGGAAGAGTCACATATACTATTATTAAATAAAGGGGACAGATATAGCTGCCGGAGGCCCACAAACAATGTTCTGATACAATGTGAAGTTTTCTTCAAAGGAGGGGTTCAGTGCTAGACTCTTTTTGCCCAGGAAGGTAGGAAACAAAACACCTGTAGAGCTGTAGGCACAGAAGTGTCTGCTACCACTTCCCAAATGTCCACACATCTGTAGGAAGTGCCTCCCAGGTCTCTTATAGACAGTGGCTCTCCTTCCCTGATGGATGTTCTGAACATCACATCAAGGGTGAGGTCATGAATTGAGAGAAGAGAAGCAGTCATTAACACAATGCCATGATGAGTAAGTGTAGTCTTGCTTTCAGAAGACTTAGCAGAACCTAAGTTACAATGGTGTGGGACCCATTCCTAGAAACATACTTCTGGGGGGTCCCCTTTGCAGGAAAGAAAGAGCCATCCACAAAGCTCTCATCCACACAGAATTATTTCAGGCACCCGTCTGCTGTGGGTGAGAGGTCACTGGCATGCAGGAAGAACTGCTGGGAGGAAGGGGAAGAGCCTGGATGGACTGAGTGCAGCCTGAGGGAGCGAGAAACAGGGCCATCGAGTTCTGAATCAGGGGAAGAGACCCACAGTTGGCTTTCTGCTAAGATAAGGACACAGTCACTCTACTATGAATTCTTATAAGTTACGCTTATGATTACGCTATATATAGATATATATGTTCAATAAAAGCGGGGGAGGATATATACGTGCTATATATTTTTATGGTATACTCCTTGTGCACACAGACAGATGTGATTACATAATGTTGTATCACCCCTGCAGAGACATGGCTGACTCTGAGGGTGAAGCAGTGGCTGAAGAATCGGAATGAGAAGAGCTTTATTATATAGTACTTCATACTTTTTGACTTTGAACCACATTTAACTATGACCTACTGAAAAGTAAATTAGCAGCTGGGCTCAGATACTTCCGTTGGTCGGGTATTTGGTTAGCATGCATGAAGCCCTGGGTTCAGTCCCCTGTACCACATAAAACTGAATGTGGTGGTACAAGTCTGGAATCCCAGGACTCAGTGGGTGGAGGCAGCAGGGTCAGAAGTTCAAGGTCATACTCAGCTAAATAGCAAGTTTAAGGACGGGGCACATGAGACCCTGTCTCAAAAACAGCAATAAAGAAGAAAAACAAAAATTAAAAACCAAACTTCAAAATTATCAATAAAACATTAAAAAGTATCTGGACATGGTGGTACATGCCTTTAATCCTAGCATTTGGGAGACAGAGACAGATAGATCTCTGTGAGTTCAAGGCCAGCCTGGTCTATGTAGCAAATTCTAGGCCAGTCATGGCTGTATATTGAGACATTGACTCAAAAGAAAAGAAAACAAAAAAGAAAAAGAAAACAACAACAAAACAGAAAATAAAACATTAAAAACCATATTTTAATTTTACCATACTCCAAGGTATATGTGGTATTGTATAGTAATACCAGTTAGAAAAAGAAAAAAGAGCTGGGTCTACTGGTCCCAGCATGTCCTCTCAGTTACTTGGGAGGCTGAAGAGGGAAGATCCCAAGTTGTTCAAGGCCTTTCTATGCTACAGAGTAAGTTCAAGGCCAGTCTAAGCAACTTCATGCGTTCAAAACAAAGAAGGCTAGGAATATAGCACAGTGGTACACTTGCCTAGCCTCTGCAAGGCCCTGGGTTCAATCCCTCCTACCACTTGCAAGTGTGTACTTGCACAAATACACATACACACGTACACTCACACACACACTCACATACACACACACTTACATACACATACACGCACGCACACACACATACACGCACACACACACATCTTATGAGTTCCTTTCAATTCTAATTCTTACACTTAAATACACATTCCAAAAATAAGAACAGCTATAGATGGGTAGTCTCTTTGCAGCCTTATGACTACCTCAAATCTAACTGTCACCTAGGATGGGGTTCCCAGATGGGGAAAGTTGGTCCTCCAGACCTTGGCTGAACTTAGTGGCAAAGAGTGAAGCGGTGAGGTCATCCCCAATCTCAAGAGCGATGTCATATGCTGTCTGGCCTCTTGTGTTCTTCTTTTGAGGATTTGCATTGCACCTGCGAATGAAGTGGAGAAAGTTACTCAAGGTCACTCAGGAATATGGCCCTCAGAGCTTGACTATTCCTTGCCACAGAGACCAATGTAGGTATCTGGTCCTACCTCCCCAAACGTGTCCCAAAGAGGCCAGCTCTCAGAATGACTCTCCCTTTTAAGGGATTGTGTGATTTCAAATAGTCAATCGCCTGTCCTTGTGATTGGCTCCAATGGCATCAAAGTCCTATAATAGTTATGTTAAATGAGGGTAATGCCTTCACTGACAGGGATAACAGTTCAGAAGGGAAGGGCCTGTCGACACCACTGAATGTCAGGAGAGGCGCCACCGACATCCTCGGTGTAAGCCTTTGAACATACCCCAGTAAAGTGGCGATGCTCTCCTTTCCTTCCAGGCCGAGCAGAGTTGCTTCATGAAGAGCTGTATTTCTGAACCTATTGGTGGGGGAAAAAATTCTGGGTAAATCTTTAGCGTCATCAGGAAAATGGAAAGGGACTAAACTCAGGTCCTCAGGCTCAGTGGCAGGTGCCTTTACCTGCCGAGTCATCTTGCTGGCCCTAATTCTGGTTTGCTAAGGAGCAGCTTGCCAAGCCTCTCTGCTCTCTAGCTTCAGGAAAGCTAGGTCTCTGAACGGCTGATGCCTAAGAGTGGCAGGGTGGAGAGGATATGGTTCCCTGGATGCACTGAGCCCAGCTGCAGGGCAGAGGCCATGCTGGAAGGTTTCAACTTTTTAGATGGATATATTTGAGCTAGATTTAGTAGCATTTGACTCTCTGGGGGCAAGTCTACTTCCCTTTACTGGTACCTACTAAAAAGGAAGAAGAAATCTGTGTTTTATTTGGGAAGATGGCCTCCAGTCTGGCTTTCTTCCCTCAAAGACTTTCACCTACGTAAGTTAAACACTGCAGGGCAATCTTGATAATGCAGTGGGAGAGGCACTGTTACTCCGTTCAGACGGGCATAACCACAAAGCTGCGACTTAGGAGGCCTGCACTGGCACTATGCACCACTCAGCTGGACGGGCCAAACCAAGCACAGGACTTGGTATATCTGCAGTGAAGTCACATGTGTATCTGGGTCACTGTGCAGTGCCTATGAAGTATGTAAGGAAACTAAGGAAGACCACAATAAAATGGCAACTTGTTCTATGTCCACAGAAGTTTCAAACTCTTAGTTGAATTGTTCATGAATCCAGGACTCATTTTACTGGAGAATCATTCAAAAAGCGACTTACAGATCAACCACAAGGCATCATGCTTAAATGCTATGAAAAGCTTGTCTGAATTATAAAAATATAATAAAAATATATAATTATAAAAATATAATAAAATATATAATTATTTATTATATAATAAAAAATATAAAAGCAAATAGCATCACTGGGTACAGTGGTGCACACCTTAGATCTCAATACACAGATCAGCCAGGGCTATACAGTGAGACATTATTTAAAAAAAAACCCACACATAAACAATAACATCATTTCACCATCAAGAAAATGATGCAAAGGTATGGGAAAGGTATAGACTTAAGAAAACTCAAGAAAGAGAAAACTCAAGAAAGTCAACAATGTTTTATAACTATATATCAAATATTCTGTTATAGACTAAAACTGGAAGGGAGCAGTCTCTTCTGATATAGTGTCCTATGGGAAATACTATAAAAATGCACTCAGAAAATGGGCTCTTGTTATTATAGCCCTGTTTAGCCACAAACTTATGATCCTCCTGCCACAGCCTAAGTGCTGAGAGTGCAGGTATGTACCAACAGCCCTGGTGATAAATTTTACAAGTACATATAGTCAATTTGGAAGAATAAAAAACCAAAATGAATAGTAGTCATAAAGAATATATTTTGAATAAAAACACAAGAAAAATTGAAACAGATAATAGAAGCAAAAGAATGGGAATTTTGTTCCCTCCTCCATGGTGGCTGGAAATACTGAACAACACATCTCACCAAGCCAGGAAGCAAGAGGGCTAGATACCTGCAGCATCTTTGGAAACTTCTATTTTGACATCATGTCCAGAAGATGAGCATTGCCATAGATGATACATACTCCAGGAACTTCTGAACCCAGTTTCCAAAGTAATTTGGAAGCAAACAAGAGAATGTCAGATAGGGATTAGGTTGTGAGTCAAGGTGGCCCTGCGGCTGGGCAGTAGGTGACTTTACATAGCACCGCTTCGTCCTCAGATGTGGACACTAAGGGGCCGGGACTCTGTGGTGGCTCTCACGGCAGCTCCTCACCAGTGGTGTCAGTCCGGCAGGCAGCCATGTAGCCCTTTCTTTCTGCATTAACTTTATAGATATATTTTCACAGGAATACACTGAGGCCTTTCTTTACTCAGCATATGTCTTAACAGTTTGGATCATGACAATAGCTTTGCCCAATATCCCAAGAGTGAAAGATTCACTAGACCTAGAAAAGCACAAGTGCATGTTGGATGTGGTAGCACACACCTATAATCTCAGCACTCAGGAAGCAGAGGCAGAGGATTGCAAATTCAAGGCCAGATGGTCTACATTAGCAAGTTTTAGGTTGGCCATGCCTAAATAAAAAGCACACAAAAAGTACAAATTAATAGGTTAGCAAATGCATTACCATTTATAAAGCCCATTAGCGGTGCTGGCACATGCTTTTAATCCCAGCTCTCAGGAGGCAGGCAGATCTCTGAGTTCAAGGCCAACCTGATCTACAGAGTTTCAGGACAGCCAGGGCTACACAGAGATACCCTGTCTCAAAAAAAAATTTTTTTTATAAACCCCATTAAGTTAGGCAATAGAGTATTTTAAAATTTGGTTTTACTCAAGGTCCCTTGAGTCATTGTTGTAGAAGGCTGTAGAAATTTTAGGAGGTGGAGATTCACTAGGGGAAGGTCATTGAGGGTGGGCTTGGCTGTTTTATAGCCCTGCCTGACTTCTTCCTCAGTGTAGATACAATGTGAGCAGTGAACCTCCTGCTCCTGACCAAGCCTTCCCTGCCTGCTGCCATTTTGGACTACATCCCTCCAAACTGTAAGCCCAATCAAACCCTTTCTCCCCTGAGTTGCTTCTGTCAGGGCTTTCTATCACAGGAAAAACAAAGTTGAAAGCACCCAGCTTTGGAAAACACCTATGAAGCCTCTTACTAAGGCTGGAAGAGAGTAAAACGGTTCTGGGTGTTCCAATTGAACATGGCACTTGCATGGACTGATTCTACTGTGACAGAATCCTGTGAGCTATACTTAGTCACAACAGGGTGCCTTGCTGTCCTTCCAATGTTTCACTTACGGTCCCCACTGCTGGTCGATGTCTGCTCCTCTCTGAGCAAGAACTGGAATGGCTTCATGGTGTTTATTCACAACAGCCACGATAACAGCAGGGCGCCCTTGATTATCACAACAGTTAGGGTCTGCTCCCTGTGGGTCATGGAAAGGAACAAACTTGCCAGAAACCCCGAACTCAACATTGCCCAACTGCCATCCCACCATGAATGACAAATGTCCCGGAAAGGGATGATGGCATTAAGCTGAGTATAAGTCAAAGGAAAGGAGAATGAGGAATCGCATGAACACAGCTATAAAGGACACAGATGTTAAGCCCCCAGATGTTTAAGACTTTTCCCCACACCGGGAGGAGCAAGCACCCAACCACCTTGCCTTGATAGGAAAGCAGGCTGAAAGTAAATCTGGCCACATTCTGTCTAGCTCAAGGACATTACTTAGGTTTGCATGTGCTTGTCTACATGATTCTTTGCTATAAAAACAGGCAGAGAAGCACCACCGAGTATAAAGCCCTTGCATGCAGAGCTTAGTCAGCAGGCAGCGGGCACAAAGCAGGCTGCTCTCTGCAGAGAGGCCTGTTCTGAGGGCACTCACTTCATCAAGCAGCTGTTCCAGCACAGACAGTCTTCCTTTCCCTGTGGGGCCAACCTCCTCCAGCAGGAGTCTGTTTTCAGGCTGTGGGGTGACAGAACAGGGCATCTTCATGGCCTCTGGGTACCTGTGCTGCAGAGTCCCAGCCGCAGAGCTCAAGGCACAACCCCTTCCCCCTCCCAGGTTAGTAGTTATCTTCTCCACTGGACAACATGGATGGGTAAGTGTGAGTTTTGGGAGAAGGTGTGTGTGTGCTGTGTGTGTGTTTTTCTGAGTGTTTCTGTGTGTACACAGTCCTCCATATGCAGTAGTACAGACATACACATGTAACTGTAATGTGTAATCTGTGCTCAGCTCCCAAGCCTTGTTATGGGTAAGGGCACTGCCTTCACATTTGTTTTATACAATCAAGGGCAAGGAGGCACATGAGAGGCCTCATGAAACCTTGGTGTAGGAGGTTTTTCTGTATTTGTGTTGCTTTCATTGGTGAATAAAGAAACTGCCTTGGCCTTTTGATAGGGCAGAAATCAGGCAGGTGGAGAAAACAGAACAGAATGGTGGGAAGAAGACAATGTGGCAGACGCCATGTTTCTCCTGCCTGAGATGGACGCTGGCTAGACTCATGCCAGTAAGCCACAGTCAAGTGGCGATACACATTAATGGAGATGGGTTAAATGAACATGTGAGAGTTAGCCAATAAGAGGCTAGAACTAATGGACCAGGCAATGTTTAAATGAATACAGTTTCTGTGTAATTATTTCAGGGGTTAAGCTAGCCGGGCGCCGGGAATGCGGCCCATTCCTCATACTACAAAACCTCAGAAATTTGCAAGCTTTGTAATGAATAGCTTCCGGAAGGGCAGCTAGGGTGAAACCTCAATCCACTCTACAGGCTTATGAAAGTGCCTGGGGCCAGCCCAGGATGACAGATCACACACTCGCCCAAGAAATAGAACCAACAGAGCCTGTCTCTTGCTTAGGAAAAAATACTTTCATTGGTCCATAGACATCTGAAGAATTTCTTTCATGTTCTCAAAATGCCATGAAATTTACCTTTATCTGTCTTTAATATCATTTTATATATAGAAAGGATCCCAAATCCTAGAAGTCAGAAAGAATTAGGCCCAAATAAGCACACAGCTTTAGTACGCTTCTGCCACTAGGTCCCGGTCACAGGGACTCTGACTGCCCTTTGTAGAAGCGGTCACAAAACCTACTCCCCTTCCTGGGCTACTAAGCCTTTCAGAAGATATGGGGTTCAATCTATGTGACCCCTCATTTGCCACTCCACCTCTCTGGTGAATTTCTTGGAACAAGGTACTGTTTCCTAATTAGAAAAACCCTACATGGTCTTAGGTATGGAGCCTAGTCATAGTGAATTCTGTTCCTTATGGAAAAATGTATTAGACTGTCAGTTTCCTGAGCTCTGGGGCACATCTGGGTGTGCTCAAAATAATCACTACATAGTGAATGAATGCTGGGGCTGGCAAGTACAAATGAGAAATTAAAGGCACACGGCAGTGGGAGACCTGGGTCACACACAGACTAGTGAGCTCTGCACTTCTCTCACATGGCAGTAGAGACCTGGGTCATACATAGACTAGTGAACTCTGCACTTCTCTTGCCCTCACTATTTCGGACTGGGGGAGGTGGAGAGCACAAGCAACCAAAACCAATCACAGAGTCTTCCCCCCAAATTTACTAGTGCACGTGAGGCCTATGTTGCAAGAGAGGCATGTAAATGCAAAAAAAATAGTTCCTGCCTCCAAAGCAATTGAGATACAAGCAAGGAGGCTAGAGCATGCCCAGAGTGGAGGCCCAAGGACCTAGCAGAACCCGGAGATGAGGGGGACACCATATATGCCCATCTCTACATCTGGCTTGCTGCTCCTCACAGCTGTTCTCTGTGCTGCAGTCAAAGAGGACCAGAGCCAGGCAAGCTGGGGAAGGCAGAAGGGTACCCTCAGTTCCTTTGGGATTATTCCTGGTATTTATTTTAAAAGACAAAACCTTTGGGATTATTCCTGGTATTTATTTTAAAAGACAAAACCTTTGGGATTATTCCTGGTATTTATTTTAAAAGACAAAACCTTAAAGCTGCAGGAGATCCCGAAGTGATGTCCACTGCAGTGGACTAGTGATTTTGAGGGATCTCTAAGAAGACTAAAAATAGGTGAAAACAATGCAACAACCAAACAAAAAAACAACCTAACACCCAGAGATCTGAGTGTTTTCCTCTCTAGCTGAACATTCAGGTTCTAAAGGTTAGTCAGCAAGGAGGGCAGATATTAGGTTCAGGCTGCAGGCAAGACTGCACAACTGGAGGGCTTATTGTGAGTGGCGGAGACAGCTGGCACCCTCCCCTTGGCTCCTGTGTGAGGATAGGAAAACTATGCTTTCTGTCTAAAGCCCTGCAACTATTTTCTAGAGATCACATGATTTCCCAGCAAAGGCTTCTAATGGGAAATGGGAAGAGTGCAGCCACAAGGGAGGCTATGAGGGGGAGGAACAAAGATGGCTTCATGCAGAACCGAAACATATATGAGCACATCACACCATTAACACCACTGCCACCAGAGGAAAGACCTTCTACAATGGCAGCCCAGGAGGCCTCCTGCCTCCTGCCTAGTAACTCTGGGGAGCCCCATCATGGTGGTTTGAATGAGAACAGTCCCCATAGGCTCCTCATATGTTTAAATGCTTGGTCCCTAGTTGGTGAAACTGTTTGGGAAGGATTAGGAGGTGTGGCCTTGCTGAAGTAGGTGTCAATGGTGGGTAGACTTTGAGGTTTCAAAAGCCCATTCCAGGCTCAGTATCTTTCTCTGTGTCTGTAATTTGTAGATCAGATATGAACCCTTAGTTATTTCTCCAGCATCATGCTTGCCTGCCACCATGCTCCCTAACATGATGATCATGGACTAACCCTCTTAAACTGTAAGCAAGCCCCCAGCTACATTCTTTCTTTTAAAAGCTGCCTTGCTCACGGTGTATCTTCACAGCAGTACAACAGTAACAAAGAAACCCATCCATAGCCACCCACCCATATAGAGACTTCAACTCACACACCTATCCAAGCTTGGCACTCACACTGGACACCCATGCCAGGCACCAGTGCTGATCCAACTGCCCTTTATTTGCTAAGTGATTAGACAATGAAGGATCATCATGTCTTTAGCCAAACCAAAATATCAGAGAAAGATGAGCACTGAGAACTGACCCTGGAGGAAACAGAGATGATCCAGGAAATTGATGAGACTTTAAAATTAGCTCTAGTTCACTATCTTAAGAAATTTGCCACAAAACAGACAACACCGTTGTTTAAAAGGAGAAAATGAGAAAGCATTCCATTACAAAATGTCCAAGTAAACACTGGTGCAACCGGCTGCAAAAGAGCTATAGAGACCAAGAAGTGCACCTACTGTAGGCAGCTCTGGGTTTCTGTGGAAGTTTTTGGTCTTGAGATCCTTCATCTTCTTGATATTTTCAGGCATGTCTGAGGCGCTCTGGCTATAGGCACTAACTGAAATGACAAAGAGTTGGAGACCAAAATGACCCTGCCTTACTTGTCATGTGTAAGGTCATGCCCCTCAAAAAGTCACAATGATAAAATGGATTTTCTAGAATTTTTTTAATTAAACCTGGCAGGTGGGACCCTTGACCACCCCTTCCAGGAACCTGGAAATGATTTAAAAGGGAAAAGAAGGAATTTTAATTTTTAGATTAAAAAGCACATGTACACCCCCTTTTCCCCCAACACCAGCTGCAGCAAATAAACTTCCCAAGCCCTGTGAAGGATTTCAGAAGTCATACCCCATCTCCAGAGAAGCCAGACAAATAAACTGCCTGGAACATGTTGAGATTTGTGACTCAGCTTCAAATTTTATACAAGTCTCACCAATCCCTGACTAATCAGTGTGTTCTTGGTTAATTACTGAAAACTCACCAGGAGGGTATAACTCACCCAAGCTGGCCCTGCTGTCATACAGCCCATTCCCACCTTCGGTGATACTGCTCAGAAAGTGGTCACTGAGATTCATCGCCTTGTTGATGTACAGGTTCTGGCCAACGAAAACATTTCAAGCATCACTAATGATGGGGCTGCTATGTCTCAGCAGAGAGAAGCTCTACTGAGAGCCTGCTCCTCCAGAGGGACACTTACAGTGCAGCCTGAGGCTGGGAACCTTGTGCGTGGTAGGTAAGGATTCCACCATTAAGTTATAGCCCCAGGGTGCTTCTACTTTTAAGACTGCTCTAACAAACTTGTCCCAGATGGCCCTGAACTCATTCTGGCCTTTACTTTGAGATCCTCATGCCTCATCCTTCCAAGTGGTTTATTTTGTATAAAGCAAATAAGTCAAGGTGAAAATAAGTATATATTTTTTGTTAGTCTTTTTCCAAGTTTGTTGTATCCCAGTCATATAATCATTTCAGTAAGCTGTGACCCCAAGGAAAACCAGAGCAGCAAGCATGTGTAGCAGCTCCTGCTCCCAGCACACCCCCTGGGCTGGACAGTGGGCCTCTCTGATGGCTAGCAGTTATTTATGTAGTCCCATGGAATTCCTTGTCTAGGTCGGGTTTATAATTTGAAACTTTTTATTCATTATGCGAAAGCATCCCTGTGAACTGTAAACCATCAGGGCAATCAACTTGTAGATAACTTCTGGAGGAGCACATACCTTGTTTGAGACTTGAATGTAGTTCAGCCTGATGCTAACTTCATAGCCATCTTCATGGACAGTAGCAGAGATAAGCTTTTAAAGAAATTTAAAGAATATTCTCAATTGTGGTGTGGGACTCAACCCCTAAGAATTCTGAGATGTGAAACTCTATATTTAGTAAAATATTTATCACAAAAAAGGCTAGACTAGAGAAACAAGAGGAGAAACCGAGATGAGATAAATAGAAAACAAAGAAAAAAACAGCAGACTCCAAAACCAACCGACCTATATTCCTAATTATAAATGAACTAAATATTTTAGTCAAGGGCAGGGACTCTCAGACTGAATAAGAACAAGATCCAAATTTATATTTTCTTCAAGAGACTTCTCCAGTCTGTCATATGGCTTGCTATGAAGATCTACAGACTTCTGAAAAGGTGTCCTGGTAAATGCGGGGATGGGGGGGATGGCTCTGCAAGGAAGGAGCTCATGAGTGAGTAGTTTTCCCTGTAAGCTGTGGAATGAACTTAAAAGGGAGCAGCAAATGTTTCTGAGGATCAAATGGTAATTTTTATTTAGGTCTCGTGGGTCATGAATTCTCTTAGCCTTGCTGTTGTAATGCAAAGCAGCCACAGCTAACATGTAAATGGATGGATACATCTCTGATCCAATTACATATTTCTTGTAAAACTAAGCAGTGAACCACATTTGTCTCAGGGAGAACAGTTTGCTGAACTCCAGATTAAGACAAAGTTTGCATAAGCTACCAAACAGTCCATGAAAGGAAGCTGAGCAGTACTTGAAAACAAGACAGGTTCAGTGTTGGATGCTTTAGTGACTGATTTGAAAGGGTTCCTTCTAGTCTCTGACAAACAGGACATGTTATCCCATTGAACTGTCTCTTAGTAATGATTTTGTGCTAAAGAAAAGGCATGTGGCTTGGGATCTACAGACCTGCTCCAAATCTTAATGCCCAAGACACAGCAGTGCAGTTTGGGGCAATTTGTCAAACCTCTCTGAGCTTTTAGTTACATTGGTTATCAAATAAGACTTGCTATGAAGATCTACAGAGCAAGTAAACAACACAAAACAAAACAACTTCAATTCTGTGCCATTAAACCACTACTTGCCAGGCTGTGGTGGCACATGCCTTTAATCATAGCACTCAGGAGGCAGAGGCAGGCAGATCTCTGTGAGTTCAAGGCCAGCCTGGTGTACTCTACAAGAGTTAGTTTCAGGACAGACTCAATAGCTACAGTGAAACCCTGTCTCGAAAAACAAAAACAAAACAAAAACAAAAACAACAACAACAACCCCCCCCACTACTTTATCTGAGTGTGGTGGCTTTAATTTCAGTACTTGGGAGACAGAGGCAGGCAGATCTCTGAGTACAGGACCAGCTGGTTTACAGAGCAAGTTCCAGGACAGCCAGTATTACACACAAGTAAAAAGAAAGAAAATAAATAAATAAATAAATAAATAAATAAATAAATAAGGAAAGGAAGGAAGGAAGGAAGGAGAAAGAAAAACATGGAAAGCAGAGATAGAAGGGAAAGGGAGAGGAAAAATCACAATTAGCAAGCAAAGTCTTGGGGAAGCCTGATCCCAGGGATCCTCTAAGCAGTAGCTTCATCTTACCTACCTTTCCCATCCTGGGTTCTGCAATCAAGGCCCGGAAATCAGGGTTATTCTGAGCATAGGACCTGAGGTGAGCAGAGATGTGATCCAATTGTTTTCTCCAGTAGCCTAAAAAGGGAGAGAAACCCAAACATATGGATAATTCTTCCACATTTAAGAAAGAAAGAAGTGAGTGTGGAAATCTCTGACAGGTAATTTTCCTTGGCTAACTGTGTTGGGTTTTCCTTATAGAACCTCAAGTACATACTAAAGTAAGTGCTACAACCACCCCAGACTATTAGATACAATTATCACAGATCATCACATTCCAAAAGAATATGTAGCCAGGCAGTGGTGGCACACGCCTTTAATCCCAGCACTCGGGAAGCAGAGGCAGGCAGATCTCTGTGAGTTCGAGACCAGCCTGGTCTACAGAGCTAGTTCCAGGACAGGCTCCAAACCCACAGAGAAACCCTGTTTCAAAAACAAAGAACAAACAAAAAAAAAGAATATGCATATTGCTGTTTGTGAAGCCTGATGTGGGATGACCTTCTGTATATGTGTTGCTTTTATTGGCTAATGAATAAAGCTGTTTCAGCCAATGGCTTAGCTCAGAATATAGCCAGGCTGGAAGAGATATATATAGAGAGAGTAGGCAGAGTCAGAGGGACGCCATATCCTTACCAGTAAGCCACAGCCTCATGCCAATACATAGATTAATAGAAATGGGTTAATTCAAGATGTAAGAGCTAACTAGAAATATGCCTGAGTCATTGGTCGAACAGTGTTGCAATTAATATAGTTTCAGTGTGATTATTCAGGTCTGAGCAATCAGAAATGAAAGAGCAGACTCCTACTATAGAAGCCTTTTATTCTTATATTAGTCTATCTTACATATAAATTTCATAGTCCTAAATGTATGGGTTTGACGATTGTATTCATCCCAAACAACATACATAATATTTCTATTACTCCAGAAAGTTTCTGTGCCCCTTTTCTGTCTATATGGGGGTTTAAATGGATTTGAATTAGAAATCAGAGCGATTTCCTGAGCCCAGGCGTTTGGTTTCTCATGTGTGGGAGAAGATGTAGTAGTTTCCACCTTTCTGCCAAAATTGGAGGTCTCTTTCATTCAGGAATACACAGTGAATTTCTTTACTTGGTGCTGACTTTCTAGAGAGCACACTAACCTTCATCCTTCTCCAGGCTTAAGGTCAGAACTGTCAGGGCATCTCATCTATCACATTCCACTGGCCAGCAAGTGACCAAGCCATTAAGATTCCAAGAGACAGAAAACAGCCTCTTCCTCTTGAGGAAAGGAGGGATATTAGAAATCATTCTGGAAATGGCTGTAAACAATCTCCTTAGGACTAATGCCACACTCAAGTCTAAAAGAGTCAATCAAACTGTGGCTGAGTTATAACTCCTAACAGAGACACTTGAGGAGCAAGTGTTGAGCTGAGAGACCTCCATCACAGCATCCTGGGGATCTTGGTGCTCTCTTTCCCCCAGAAAAACCAGTGTTAAAAGGCAATGAGAGGCTGGAGAGGTTGCTCAGTGGTTAGAACACTTGCTTTTTGCAGAGGACCTGGATTTGACATCTAAGACTCACATGGTGGCTCACAATCGTCTCTAACTCCAGTTCCTGGGGATTTGATGTCCTCTTCTGACTTCTATGGGCAGGCACCATGTAAATATGTAATGCAGATATATATATATATATATATATATATATACACACACACACATATATACATATATATATATATATGCAGGCAAACATTCATACACATAAAATAAGTAAACCTAAAAAGATAATCAATGATTTAAATTCTCTGGAACTGTTTCTAAAGACATTAGCAAATTAAGTATTTAATGAAAAAAAAAGTACTGAAACTCAAGATAGTAAGTGGGTGGAGACCAAATCATGACCCACCCCCCTCTTGCTTAATAGGATGGAAACTCCAGTCCAGGTATGTACAGTCAGGAACACAGTCCTGTCAATCTTGGTTCTAAGTTCAACCTCACTATCTCAGAGCAAACAAGATTTCCATATTTCTCGTCCTGCCCCAACTGCCTATTGCACAGCCTAAGCTCTTGGCAAGTGTGGTCAAAGGGTGTTCTCTCTACTCCTTCCCAGTCATTTCTCATAGGATGAGGCTTTACCTTGACCTGAGGTACTGTTGATACTGGGTACCCAGATCTCCTATTCATGGCTCATTTATCAAAGGTCCATTTTGAGAGAGGTAAAAATAGAAAAATCATAATATGATTGCTGTATTCCCTGGGATGAGTGTCATTCTGAGAGAAAAGTACCAATGTTCAAGTCCAAACAAATTTCTGCCCAGGAGAGAAAGAAGCTCTTCCCAAAGCAACTGACTTCACTATAACAGAGCGGCAGAGTGTTTGCCTAGCATACACAGGACCTGAGTTCAATACCAGCACCTAAAGAAGGGAGTGGGGGCAATTACAATGCTGATAAATTAACTACAGGTGAGAGTTACATCATAGGTTGACCACTTTACATAGAACCAGGAAAAGCAACCACTAATAAAAGCCCTTCTGAAGTCAGAAAAGTAGTCAAATACCGACCTGTAAAAATACTGTTGTAAAGGACCCCACATTTAATTAGGCCAGTCTGTGAAAGGGCTGATGGCGGCCTAGAGCACGGCTGAAAACAACGAAGTGATGGACTAGCAGTCATGACTAGGAGCAGTCAGGGAAGGAGGCCGGGAGCCTTGCCCAAACCACCAAAGCTACCATCTTCCTAGGATGGCAGAGTGCAGGTCAAGGTGTACTCCCCAAAGTGCAGCCTCAGAGGCTTCACACAGTAGGATGAACTAAAGTTCACCTGAAAGATCCAGCTAGCTGCTAGACAGACAAATGTGCAAATAGCAATAACAAGCATGGAAGGGAAACAAGACTGGAGTTGAAATACTTAGTTATTTAAAATCTCCAGTTCTGGGGGCTGTCTCTGATTCTTTTACTTGCTTTTTGGGACCTTTCCTCCTACTGGATTGCCTAGTCCAACCTTAATATGGGGGGAGGTGCCTAGTCTTACAGCAACTTGATATGCTGTGTTTGGTTGATATCCCAGGGAGGCCTGCAGAGGGACTGGGAGGGAAGGAGAGAGGGGGAACTGAGATCAGAATGCAATATATAAGAGAAGAATAAAATTAAAAATTTAAGAAAACTTAAATTCTAACAAAATATTATGAAATGAGTAAAGAAAGAAGAAAGTTAACTAAAACATAAGAACAAAAGGCAGGAGAGAGCCAGGTGGTGATGGCGCTCACCTTTAATCTCAGCACTTGAGAGGCAGAGGCAGGAGGATCTCTGAGTTCAAGGCTAGCCTGGTCTACAGAGAGTTCCAGACCATATCCCAGCCATGGCTACACAGAGAAACCCTGTCTTGAAAAAACAAAACAAAAACAAACAAACAAAAAAGGCAGGTGAGAAAAACCGCCTGCAACAGCAAGTGCAAGTCGGGCTTTAACAGAACTTCAGAGTCGCCATTATAAACATGCTCAGGTGGTAGACTGCAGGTGCTGTAGGCATCCCTCTCTCTCCCAGAAATATGCCTGTGCCCCTGCAGGCATTTCTCTCTCTCTCTCTCTCTCTCTCTCTCTCTCTCTCTCTCTCTCTCTCTCTCTCTCTCTCTCACACACACACACACACACACACACACTGAGTAGTGGCAAGGCCACAGACAGGCAGGCCAGCAGCTGACAGGCACTCTGGCACTTGTGAGAGCGTATACAAGAGAAGGGATGTGGGAGGTGACCTTTTGAAAAGCACAAGCTTGTACTGGAGTGATGGCTGTGTTCACTCCTGAAGAGAGTGATGGTGTCTGTGTAACATCATTAATGAATGTGCTTGATACCATTCAATTGCACACTTAAACATAGTTAAGATAGTGAATTGTATACTACATGAGTTTTATGCACTAAAAAGCCATAATGACAGCTGGTAATGAGGAGACAGACTAAGCCTGTCTACACAGCAGAACGGACCCACAGGCGCCATGAGACAGACTAGACAGTTGTTGGGGAATATTATTTTAAAGTGTGTGAATTTTGTTTATGCTGCATTTATTTAACTCTGTGAAGCTGTGATACTTTTGCTTGTTTAAAACACCTGATGGTCTAGTAAAGAGCTGAATGTCCAATAGCAAGGCAGAACGAGGACAGGCGGGGCTGGCAGGCAGAGAGGATAAACAGAAGAAAGAGGCGAGCAAGAGAACAAGGAGACGAGGACACCAGGAGTCACCCACCCAAGCAGCAAGCCATAGAGAAAGAAGTAAAGAAAGGTATACAGAAATAGAGAAAGATAAAAAGCCCAGAGGTAAAAGGTATTTGGGTTAATATAAGATAAGAAAAGCTGGCAAGAAACAAGCCAAGCTAAGGCTGGGCATTTATAACTAAGAATAAGCCTGTGTGTGATTTGTTTGGGAGATGGGTGGTGGGTCCCTCAAAAATCCAAAAAAATAAAACAGCCTACAACAGACAGCAGGCCAGGAGTTAAAGTACTGGAAGAGGAAAAGTTTAAGGAAAAGCTACTGTCCATACAAAGAAAATGACCTGAACAGAGAAAATGGAATGTATTTCTAGTCTATGAAAAATGAATCTAAAAGGGAGGAGACATGGGAGGCTCTTCAGAAAGTGGGTTTCCTCCTACCGGTAGCAAGTGCCCCTTACCTCTTCCTGGGCTGACAGCCGTGAGCACTGGCCTGTGGTCACTCATCTTTTCCTGCCTCTGCCTGTGACAAGCCGCCTCCAGTTCCTTCTTTGCCAGAAGCTTGCCAGATGGGTAGAATAGGCCAGAGGTCTGTGTGCCCATGTCCTTCTTAGACCCAATAGCAGGAGTGGGTAAAGAGACACTTAGGGACTGCCAGGCAGATCGGGGCTATGAGCAATAGAGAATACACTTAAGGATTAGAATATAATTTAATTAGCCCCATCTCTCGTCACAAAACACAATTTAAATCAGAATAGAAAACACCTAAAAGCTTTCTTTGAACTAAAGGTTTTTGTTGGGGGGGGGTGTTATCACCACCACTGCCTTGTCTTTCTCAGCAACTCTTACCTGATCCATGAAGGTAGCCCCTCCCCTTGGTCAGTTATTGTTCCAGGTTCAGCTAATTAATGGTGCCTTTTAATCTGCCTGGGGCCTGGAAGGCCATCTACCTTCTCAGTTCTACAACGCAATGGAACACAGTCTTTACTGCACAACTACATTCAACCACTGAGAATGAATATTCCTTTGATGGACCTAAGAAAATCACCATGGAAGGCTGTGTTGGCTGCCTGGTGTCACTGCAACTAAACGGGCACCATTCACATGGCAGACAGTGCACATTTGCATATTTATTAGGATGAGTTTCCTGGCAGAGAGAAGAAAGAGCATCTACTATGGGCAATTTTTAACAGATGGCAGGGTCTGTGTGAAAAGAACACCTCCTTTTCACTCAAAAGTGCAAATGGGCCTGGCGGCCCCGCAAGTCTGCCTCTGAGTTAAGGCACCACGTGTCCTTCGCAAGTGTACATGCAGAGGGCTCAGTGTGTGCAGTCTCTCATCTGTCTTCAGTTCCCATCAGTAAAGAGATGAGGTGGCATCTGAAGGACTTTGTGCGGTTTAGAGAAGAGACCCAGAAGGCTAACAGGCAGCTGGTTGCCCCGCGTGTGCGGCTAAGAATGACCACCAGCCAGAGGTTATTGACAGGAAGAAATCTCGCACAGCTGGTGTAACAGGACATGGAGGCAGGTTCTTGGCTTGCTACTGGAAAAACCCTATAGCAGTTCATCCTGCCCCGCACAGAGAAAGTTACTTCTCTCTGGGCACTCTGTCCACTGTCTCAGAGCTGCTATTAGACACAAATCTCCATCGGAACAATGTAATTTTAGTTTCTTGACTTTTTTTTAGACTCTCTACCCTAGGCTAAACTTGAACTTGAATAAATATGTAATTTTTGAAGAAATCATTCAAGGGTTTGAAACCTAAATGGAACTTATGTACGAGGTCTACATATTCTGGTTCTGTTCTCCTAGACTGACCCACAGGGCAGGGCACACAAAGTCAGCCGTTCTTCCTACAGTGCAGCATGTAGGCCTTACCTCAGAAAACGGACGAGATCCCCCAGCAACTAGGGCCAAGCTGTTCATTCTAAAGCGTGTTATGGACTTCACATAAATACCGCAGGTGCCACAGAACCGGGCAGACAGATGATTGTTGGCCCCACATTTTGGGCAGACAGAGTGGCTGCCAGAAATGCCAAGCTAGAGAACAGAAATGTTTTTATAATTTTAGAGTTTTGACTCACCCACATAAACTATTCTCACACCATACTCTCTTATCATCAAGATGACATATGCTCCTGCCCTCTGCCCTAACATTCTACCTCCAGGCTTTCTCCAACACATGGACACGCACTTCAAGAAATGGATCCCAGGCCATCTTTTGTAGTATTATAGGTGTCTAAAAATTGCATTTTAAATTTATTTTGTGCGTGCGTGTGTGTGTGCTACAATGCCTGTGTGGAGGTCAGAGGACAACTTTGGAGAGCTGGTTCTTTCCATGGGGTTTAAAAATTACATTTTGAATTTATTTTGTGTGTGCGTACGTGCGTGTGTGTGTGTGAGAGAGAGAGTGTGTGTGTGCCACAGTGCCTGTGTGGAGGTCAGAGGACAACACTGAAGAGCTGGCTGTTTCTTTCCATGAGGTGGATTCTGAGAATTGAATTCAAGTCTTCAGGTTTGGGGGAGGCTGCTTTCACTTTCTGAGCCATCTTTCTAGCCCAATAGTGGCAGTCCAGAGGAAATAACTGTACAGCAATGGGGCCCACAGCCTAAATAAACCATGGTGTGTGCACACAGAGTCTATATTATAGACAATGGCAGGTGAAGCTACAGGAAAGCAAGGCATATTGCCAGGTGGAGAGAATGGTCAGTGAGCGCCAGTTCACTGGGGAACTGGGAGCACCTGGTATCTCAGGAGCAGGCATGCTTCTGAACAGGGGAGCTGCAGGCTGAGATGAAGGAGACAGCCATTCACTCTTGTTACTTGCATGCAATATCAGATATACATAAACAATTTGGATATTTTGATTAAAAAATAGGCAAGCTCTATTCACAGAAGAAATTTCAGTGGTCAGTAAATGAGAGGAAAGGGTTAACCTCAAAAAAATGTAAATCAAGTGTCTATGAGAAGGGCTTCTCAGTTCCAGGCTATGAAACTATTATTTCTACCTCCAAATTCTTGATAAAGAAACCATAGGAAGAATCTCCTGCAAGGCCATGGGGAAACCTTAGCTCTCCAGGGTGCCTGAGTAGCTCTGGCTGTCCTGGAGCTTGCTCTATAGATCAGGCTGGCCTCAAAGGCACAGAGATCTGCCTGCCTCTGTTTCCTGAGTGCTGGGATTAAAGGTGTGCGCCACTACCGCCTGGTGGCGAGGCTGTATTTAAATCCCTACCGTGGCTCCACACCAGTCACAGAAGGATGCCTCCCAGAGGTTCTGGCAGCCACATCTGGAGCAGGAAATGGTCTCCCCGTTCCGAGAGGGTGGATGAGGGACTTCGTTTCCATTGCACAGCCACTGCTGAACAAAGAAGCATTGACAGGCAGGGTCAGAATTATGTTCTCCAGTTCCTACTCCATATCCAGATGAGGCAATAAAGCACAAAACAGCAGAAACTGGAAATACAGTCCCCTCCACCCCGTGCTTTTTTTTTTTTTTTTTTGACAAAAGGGGTAAAAGTATGATAGATTTCACCAATTTTTGTTTGTTTTTGAGACAGAGTCTCTACATAGTCCTAGCTGTCCTGGAACTTGCTACATAGATCAAGGTGGGCTTGAATTCACAGAGATTCACCTGTCTCTGCCTCTGAGTGCTGCGATTAAAGGTGTGTCACTAAGCCTGGCCCATATTCACTAAGCTTTAAGCTCGTATTCCTTCCTGCAAATCATAGGAAGTATGAAAAGTGGAGTCTCCTACATCTCCATACCCCTCTATATCATTGGCATCACAGGCTGAGCAAGCCTACTAGTATTAATAGAGCATTACTGATAAGCCAAGCCGAGCCACGTAGGGCCATGATGGGACTCATCTTCTCCCCTCTGCCCCAGGGAAATGTTGATTTATTCTCCAGCCTGAGCATGGATGAGGAAATGGCCACTTTTATTCTGCATTATAAGACCCCATTTGGGGGCTGGAAAGATGGCTCAGTGGTTAAGAGAATGTATCACTCTTTCCAAGGATCTGGGCTCCATTCCCAGCACCCACATGGGAAGTAGTTCACAACTGTCTGTAACTCCAGTCTCATTAGCCTATTTCCACAATCAGTTCTGAAAATACATCTTATGTAATAGGAACATTTTTTTAACGACACAGATTTTCCTTTTGGTAGCAATGGAGTAAGACTGCGCAGCTATAAATTCTCTCCTAACACATGAAGGCTCTGGAGAGTGGACATGCACACACAAGTGGGAAGTGTGTTATGTAGATTTGGTGCCAATCTTAGCCTTTGTCCTGGGGCTATGGACACAACATACAGTGAATACCAAGTGGGAGCAGCAATATTTCTGGACAGACAAGTCAGAAATCTAAAGCTGAATTTGAGCACTGTTTTGCCTTGACTTTTCTCACACGTGTTTAACATTCTCACAGAGTTTGCACTGTACAGGCACAAGATAATGTAACTGTAATAGGATGGATGAGGCAAGGGGGATCTGACCTACCTCATGGTATACTTTCACAACCACAGAATACATGAAGGAAACACTGTATCTGAATCATGTCCAGAGGGGTTTCCCCACATGGGAGCATTTAACAAATGTTAATTGACAAGAATAATTTATATAGTGGGCTGGAGAAATAGCTCTGAGGCTAAAAGCACTGGCTGCTCTTCCGGGGGGAACCTGGGTCCAGTTCCCTGCATCCACTTGGCAGCTAACAACAGACCCAGAGGATCCCTTGCCCTCTCCTGACATCTGCAGGCACTGCATGCATGTATAGCACATGCATTCAGGTGAAAACTGAAAGACATAAACAATAAAATCTTAAAAGAGAATAATTCCTATATGTTTGTGTATGTCATGATGTACTGTGGAATGGTCAAATCTATCCCACTGATCACACACTTTACCTCATGTACGCATCCTTTTCTGATGGTAAGAGCACAACATTTAGTCTCTTGGAAAGTTTCAGAGATACAATGAGTACTATGTACAATAGCACAGCTAAGAAGAATTCGTTGGCCATCATGAAGAACAACAGAGGGGCTGGAGAAATGGCTTAGCAGTTAAGAGCACTCATTATTCTTCCAGAGGTCCTGAGTTCAATTCCCAGCAACCACATGGTGACTCACAACCACCTGCAATACGATCTGGTGCCAACTTCTGGCCTGCAGGGACACATGCAGGCAAAACATTGTATACATAATAAATAAATAAATAAATAAATAAATAAATAAATAAATAAATCTTTAAAAAAAAAAAAGAACAACAGAGCTCTTGAATGTATCCTCAGAAGGACAGTGTATCTTTCATTAACTTCTCCCCAGACTACCACCTAACAGTCTCTGGTACCTGCTGGTTTCTGGGGTTTTTTGATGTTACTGTACTCTACATGTATGTGAGATCATTCAGTATCTGACTCGGTGCCGGGACTATTTCATACTCAACATAATGTCTTCCTGTTCCAAGCCAAAGGATTTCCTCCTTTTTAAAGGCTGGATGGTATTCTACTCAGGATGCATACCATATTTCCTTTACCTTGCCCACTCAGGCTAGTGTTGTATTGTGTCTTGGTGCGGGACAATTGTCTATATTCTGTCAACTATGTTTTAAATAAACGCTGATTGGTCAGTAGCCAGGCAGGAAGTATAGGTGGGACAACCAGACAGGAAGTAGAGGCAGGTCAATGAGAACAAGAGAATTCTGGGAAGAAGGAAGCCCATTCCTCTGCAGTCCTGCCCAGACACTGAAGAAGGAAGATGTGACCTGCCCCACTGAAAAATGTACCGAGCCATGTGGCTAACATATACTAGAATAATGAGCTAATATAAGTTATAAGGGTTAATAAGAAGCCTGATCTAATAGGCCAATCATTTATGATTAATGTAGACTTAACAACTGCAGGAACTAGGCAGGACAGAAACCTCAGACAACAGTGGCTATTGTGAATTTCAGTAATCATGGGATCTTTGACATATTGATATTTTCTTTGGATATATATCCAGTAGTAAGACTTATGGATTATATGATAATATATTTTTAATTTTTAGAGGTATCTCCAGACTGTTTTCTATAATGCTTATATTCATTTCCATTTCCATTTCCATCAATGGTGTATAAGGGTTTTTCTTTTTCCACAGCCTCACTAATATTTGTTATATTTTTGTCTTTTTGATAACAGCCATTGTAGCTGGAGTGAAGCAATACCTCTTGTAGATTTTTAAAGTTAATTTGTGTGTGTGCCCCCTCACTGGCCTCTAGCTGATGGTTGGCAGTGCTGAGCATTGATCAAGTGCCTGTAGCTATTTGTAATGTTTTTACAGTATTTATTTGAGTCCTTTGCTCATTTTTTGAGCACTTTTTGTTCTAGAGTTGTTTTAGTCTATCAACTTGGTATGATAGAACCTTGTGAGGTGTAGTTTGAGTGTTTTCTTCTATCTGCTCAGGTCTTTATCCTGCTGGTTTCTTTGCTGTGTAGAAGCAGCTTCCTTTTGTGTAGCCCTGCTTGTCCATTTTCACCTTTTTTGCTGTATTTAGAGTCATAGACAAAAGTCATCACCAGATAATTTCCTAGAGGTTTTCCTTTGTTTCTTCTAGTAGCTTTGTAGTTTCAAGAGTTATGTGGGATGCCCCTCTGTATGCTGTATACCACTGGTTAATAAAGAAGCTGTTTTGGGCCTGTGATAAGATAGAGCAGAAGTAGGTGGGGAAAGCTAGGCTGAATGCTAGGAGAAAGAGGGCAGAGTTTGGGAGAAGCCATGAAGTCACTGCCAGAGATGGACATGCTGAACTTTGCTGGTAAACCACAGTCACATGGCAATACACAGATTAATGAAGATGGGTTAGTTTAGGATATAAGAGTTAGCTGTAAATGTGCTTAAGCTATTGGCCAAAAGGTATTGAAAATAATATAGTTTCTGTGTGGTTATTTTGGGAGTCTGGGTGGCCTGGAAACAAACAAGTGGCGTCCTACTACACAAGCATTATGTTTCAAATCTTAAGTTTGTTTTTAACTGATTGTTTCACATAGTACACAAAAAGGGTTCAGTTTCATTCTTCTGCAGGCTGAGATCTAGTTTTCCTAGCACAATTTATTAAAGAAATTGTCTTTTCCTCATTTTGTGTTCTTAGAATCTTTCTTCAAAATCAACTGGTAGGGAGCTGGAGAGATGGCTCAGCGGTTAAGAGGATTGCTATTCCAGAGGACCCCAGTTCAATTCTCAGCACACACATGGTAGCTCACAACCATTTGTAACTGCAATCCAAGAGTATCCAATACCGTCTCCTGGATTCTGAGGGTGTCAGGCACACAAGTGGTGCACAGACACACATGATGACAAAAACCCATACACATAAAATAACAAACAAACAGAAAATAAATATTTTTAAAAATCACTTGGTGGTAAATATGTGGGTTTATTCTGGACTATTCGGCTACTCTGCTCCACTGGCCTATGTATGCATCTTATGTGCCATGCTGTTTTGATTACTAAGGCTTTACAGTATATCAGGAAGTGTGACCGCTCCAGCTTCGTTCTTTTTGATTAAGATTGCTTTGACCATTCCAAGTAATTCCATGTGAACTTTAGGATTCCTTTATTTTGTAAAAAATAAAGTCATTGAAATTTTGACAGGATTTTCCTGAATCTGTAGATTGCTTTGGAAACTGCAGATATTTTATCTATGCTAATTCTTCCGATGCCTGAACATGGAATAACCTTCCACTTATTCCTGTCTTCAATTTCATTTTCTTTCTGTTTTCTCTTTTGTCTTTGAGACAGTCTTGCTGTCTGAGGTTGTGTAGAGAACAGCAGCAGTCTGAGGTTTGGTAGGGGTAAAAAGAACTCTCTAGTGGTGACTGCTCTGCTTCTGTGATCTCTCAGCTTTTACCTCCTAATAACTGACTCTGGGTTTTTTATTAATACCAATTAGAATCCATGCTACAATTATCTGCCTCAACCCTGGCGCTGGGATTATAGGCCTATTACCGTGCTCAGTTTTTCTTTAATTAACACTCTAAACTTTTCATTTTTATATTTGTCTAACTGTTTACTACCTCTTCTTCAAAATTTTCTAGAAGGAATAGAAAGACAAAAACAAGCCAACAAAACCAGCAAAGGTATCTGCAGCATCCCTCTAAGATTTAACTGGTATTTACTGAATGCTGCACCTAACAATGACAGAAAACTGACACTTCTCAGGTGTACCAGGATGCTAACAAGTTAGAGCATATGATGGGCCACAGAATAAATCGTATTAGAGTAATGAATCACACAAAGCATGTGCTCTAGCCATGAGAGTTAATTATTGGTGGCTGGTTGGGTGGCACATGCCTTTAATCCTAGTACTGGGAAGGCAGAGGATGGCTAATATTTGAGTTTGAGGCCAGCCTAGTCTACAGAGAGAGTCCCAGGACTGCCAGGCTACAGAGAAACCCTGTCTTGGAAAAGACAAAAAAGTCACCACTGCTAATAATGAGGAAAAGACCATATATTTGGAAATGAAGCAAACAACTAACAAATAAGTCTTAGACTAAAGAAGAAATCCCAGGAAAAATCCCAGGAAAACAGTATTTTTAAAGGTATTATCGTGGAAACACAATATATACACTTATATTTACAGCATGCTGCCAAAGAAGATCTTCAGAATTTTACATTTTGTGTTGGATCGAGGAAAGAAATTTAAAGTCAGTGGTCTGAGTTCTTATTTCAGGAAATTAGAAAGGGGCCAGAGAGCTGGCTCAGCAGGTAAAGGGGCTTGCTGCCAAGCCTGACAACCGGGGTTTGATTCCCAGGACCCACATGGTAGAAGAAGAAAATGTGTCCTCTGACCTTATGTGCATTTGTGTGCACACACACAAAATAGAAAATCTGAAGAAAAAAAATAAGGCCAGGAATAGTGGCACACACCTTTAATTCCAGTAATTAGGAAGCAGAGGCAGGCAGGTCTTTGTGAGCCTGGTCAATATAGTGAGTTTCAGGCCAGCCAGCATTACATAGTAAGACAGAAAGAAGAAAGAAAGGAAGAAGAGAAGAAAGTAAGGAAGGAAGAAAATAAAGAGATAAAGAAAGAAAATTTTAAAAAATAAGTGAATAAATAAATAAAAAAGGAATTTGAAAAAAAGAGGACCAAATTAAAGCAAAGAGAAAGAAATAAAAAAAAAAAACAAATAAAAACTAGGATGTAAAATCTGAAGACCTTGAAAAGATCATAAAATCCACACATCTCTGACCTGATTGGGGGGAGGGGACAGGACAACCATATTATCGAGCATAAGAGAAGCACGTAAACATTGATCCTACAGACAAACAGGCAACATCATAAGGCAACATGTATGACGTGTTGGTGATACTATAAGGTTAAAATATGGTAACATCTGTGCTGGTGAAAGAAACAAGATTAAAGACAGACATAAATGGAAGATTATCCTATGTTCAGGCATCAGAAAAATTAACATAGATAAAATGTCTGCAGTAGGGGTCAGAGGACAATCTGGGGAGTCAATTCTCTCCTTCCACTGTGAAGTCTATGGAACTCAGGTTGTCAAGCTTTTGTGGCAAGTGCTTTCACCTGCTGGGCCATCTTGCAGCGCTAGTCTGTGTTTCATAATGATCCTTCTCCTCCCGCTGCATGTCTTACTTCTCTAGTAACATCAGCACTGAGCACTTGGTGACCACCAAAGACAGGGAAATTCACATTCAGCCCACCTACCTCTTGTGTTCCAGGGAGGGTCCCCTCACAGGTGACACAGTATCTCAGCTGAACAGGATTCCCGGTGCCACAGGTGCGACAGATCACCTTCTCCTTGAGCACAGGGAATTAGAAACAGCATGAGCAATGACAGGGTGGAGGGCCAGCAGTGTTACAGCATCCAGTCAGGAACACTGCATTGGGCTGGGATTATTGCAACAGTACCAGGCGAATGAACACAGTTTTAAAAGAGACAAAACTGCAAGCAAGCAAACAAACTGAAGACAGTATTTATTTACCTTGAGGAAGACAATTTGAAATTTTAGGATGGTGGGAAACCTGACAGCCCACAGGCTTTCTGTTCATGGCCTATACCGTAAGGAGAAAGACTTGAGACCAGCAGAAGCTCGTCTGTGGATTTACAAGTCTGTTGGGTCCTGCAGCTTTATGCTAGCTATGAGTTTAGCCTTGTTCTGTAGGTTATGATTTAGTTAGAAGTGGAAGAAATGGTTGTCAGAAGAAAACATTAATGTAACTTGCCAACTCAGTTCGAGAGTCAAGATGCAACACAGAAACAGAGGAGACGACAGAACTGGACAGGACTAGGAATGAGAAGGAAGTACAGAGGAAACAGAGGAGGAAGCTGGGATGCTGTGACTGTTACTAAGGCTGGTACAGTTAAGGAGAAACCTCACATTTTGCCCTGGATTAGGAAAACACCTACAGGGTAAGGACTTACCCATAGAAGGTTCTAGTTTGTAAAATGCAAACTGATTAGAAAGAACTACCACAACTGCTTAGGCCAGTGCTTGCAGGTCCAGCCACTGAGGAGCACAGAGGCTGGCAAGCGTGGGAGAAGTGGGACAAAGTTTATCTGGAGCTGGCAGCAGAATTTAAGAGCACCATTCGCAAGGTATTAGTTTTGCAGCCACGAAAGATGCGATGCTGAGGGAGTCATGGAGACTTGCATCAAAGTTCCTGAAAGCTGTTGAGGCCAGGCAGTGGGTGACAGGGTCAGATTCCCTAAAAGAGGCCCTGAGGAGCCACTGCATGAGGCTGGGAAGGTGAAGCTTAAGCTGCAATGGAGATGCCAGGGCATGAATAATTCTACCTGCTCTTTCTACAAAATAGGAAGCCACCATCAAACAAAACATGAAACCACTTTCAGAGAACAATTGTAAGCCAATATTAGTAACAATAATTAAGCAAAACACTGTCTAAATTAGCTATGTTGCAATTTGTCCTCAAAATTCATTTTTGGGGAATGTGTGTAGGCATCTCCCTTACAGATCCTTTGGATGAGTACACCTTCCTAAAAATGAGAATGGGTTTGTTCATGACACTTTATTAATCATTAGTCCACTCCTCCAGCTGAAGACACACATACAATGATTCAGACATCACTCTCTGGGTTTTGACAGAATCACACTTCCCTACCTTCAAGTGGAGGCTGGCCTGAGGGCGCAGCTGTGGAGCAAGAGGAGCCTCACACACCACACAGATGGGGGTGTTCATGGGTACCATACTTCCACATTCTGTGCACAGGCCCAACTGCTCAAAGGAAAAGGTCAGGTTTGACTGGGAGGTAAAGGCTGACAGGACTTAGTTCATAAGGTTTGACTTGCTTTTGTAAACACTTAAAATAATTACTTTTCCTCTTATTTTATTGCCATTACGAGTAGGAAAAAAAAGCGCTTTGCTCTAGAACAAGAACTGTAAGTCGCTGGTGAGCAACGAACCAAAAAGTTCCTGAAAATGCCCATTTGCACAAGAGCATGGTGGTTCTTACAGACTGCTCTCCTCTCCCTGCTCTGGGCAGCGGCTCCTGCAAGGCAGGGCAGGCTGGGAACAGTCTCTGTGACTGCCGCTGTACAGGGTCTTCCTTATTTGAAACAATGCCAATTTGACAATCTCGGTGGCAAACAAAGAGGACCAGTGACTCATGGTAGTCAACAGACAGGCGAAGTGCCCAAGGATTTTTATTTGTTGCTATTATTTTTATTATTGTTTTGAATAGATTGCTTTGCTTTTATTATGATTCCCATTTTAACTTTTGAGACACACTGTGTGTATGTGTGTTGAGACAGAGAGGGTCGGGAGTGACATAGGTGTAGTAGTGATCATGTATGAAATTCTCAAAAAAAATCAAAATGTGTGTGTGTTCATACATGTGCAAGAGTACATGTATGTACAGGTTTGTGTGTATGCAGGCCAGAAGATAGTCTCAGGTGTCATGATCAGGAATGCTGTCCATCTCCTTTGAGATAGGGTTTCTCATTGGCCTGCAGCTTACCAATTATGCTAAGCCTGCAGTCCCATGGCTGGCTAGTGAGCTAGGTGTTGAGGACTGATCTCGCCTGTGTGCTTTCAAGTCAACAGCGCTTTACTGACAGAGACATTCTCCCAGTGCCATGCCCAGGAACTGTCTCAGTAAACTCTCAGTTCTCCCAAGCAGCCACACATCTCTACTTACAGGTGTAGATGAAAAAGAGCTCAGTATAAGTAAAAAGTGCCGGGCGGTGCTGGTGTACACCTTTGATCTCAGTACTCAGCAGGCAGAGGCAGGAGGATGTCTGTGAGTTCAAGACCAGCCATGGCTACACACAGAAACCCTGTATCAAAAAAACCCACAAAAAACAAAAAACAAATTAATTTTAAAAAAGTAAAAGCTTAGGCTAATTTGAAAACAGTCTTTTTTATATACAGGCCAGCCCACACCAACATCTATCAGCAAAGTCTTACTAGCTTGAGGTTTTTAAGCACAGTTTTGGGCCATCCTTGTCCCATTAAAACAGTAAGATTTCAGCCTGTTTCTCAGTCTGTCTTCTCCAAGGCCACACTAAAGAAATCCTGTTAGAAGTATGTTCTCTATTCTCAAGAAGGATCTGGATAGCAAGAGATCAATGTGCTCAAAATTCTTTCAATGAGTGTTTATGTTTGTGGCTCATGTGACAAGCCCATGTCATGGATACCCATACAGGTCACATAAACCAGAAACTCATGTTTTCAAACACTCCGAGCTTACCTGAGCCGCTTCTGGGGGTGGAAGACGATAGCCAAATATGGGTGGAACAGGAGCGCCACATTCTTGACAGAAGCGAGCAAAGGGATCAGATGGGCGGGAAGCCAGACAGTGGGCACACCTGCAGCAAAACAGTTCCATTTATCCATAGGGTCTACACTAACATTCTTACATATCTAATGTATAGGAGAGGGTGCATGAGCTCCTGCTTCCCAAAGGACTACTGGTAGTAAAAGGTTGTTTGGGGGGAACATTTTTATCGGTGATATACCTACTGAACAGCAGCCCATGCTTATGAAAGCAACCCTAATTAAATTCAGTCACACACACACATACACACATGCACTCACACGACATGAAAGTTGGAGGGGAAATTCTTAAGAAGTATCGTGTGTGTGTGTGTGTGTGTGTGTGTGTATTTCTAAAAACCTTCATTAAAATGCAGAGATTGTCTAATATAATTTTTTGAAAGTAAGGCATAACTATATTTTGCTTTTTAAAAATCAACATTAAGTAGGGAAACAAAAGTAAATTATAAAATACAATATGTCATATAAATATTAGTTAGAAGAAGGCAGGATTGGCTACTTATTATTAGAGCAAACAGCTGTCTGAGCAAAGGAAGTCACCAGAATTAAAGAAGGTTCTTTCACAGTGCCATAGGAGTGAACTCAACAACAGGACATAAACATTCAAACAATGCCATATTTAATAGCAGTTTTAAGGATAGCTTAAGACTACATGGACTTTCAGAGTTGGACAAATTGCATCTTGCATTCTGAGATGGTCATGAGCTTTGGGGCCAGTAGTGAAATGTTATGATTTAAATCTGCAATGCCATTCACAGTCCACAGGCCTTTCTTGTGTCATTTGAAGGCTGTGGAGCCTGGACGGTGAAGCAGGTTACCAGAGAATGGACTTTGAAGGTTATACCCATCCCTGGTTCAGTCCAGGAACTTTCTGTTTCCTGTTTGCCAAGTTGTGGATAAGCTGAGAGGGTCTTATTGTGTTTCCCAAGCTAACCTGGAACTTGCTATATAGGCCAGGTTAGCCCAGAACTTGTGATCCTCCTACCTCAGTATCCTTAAGGCTGGCATTACAGGCATGTGTCACGTGTGAAAACCTGTGAAGTTTTTTATAAATATGACAAACTAAGAATTAAATATAACCAAGTGGTGGTGGCAAACACCTTTAATCACAGCACTTGTGAGGCAGAGGCAGGTAGATTTCTGAGTCTGAGGCCAGCCTGATCTACAGAATGAGTTCCATGACAGCCAGGGATACACAGAAGAGAAGGCCTGCCTTAAAAAACCAAAAAAAAAAAAAAAAGAATTAACTATAAAAGAAAAACAAGTACATTAGACTTCATCAAATTGCAGAGCTAAAAATTAGAAAGTATTTATAAAACATCTCTCTGACAAAGGAGAACTTTTACAACCTAATAATAATAATAACAAATATAATATATAACCACTTTAAATTTCAATAGATTCTTTACCAAAAATGTATGCATGACAAGTAAGTACATAAAAGATGCCTATTACTAATGACTAGGAAAATATAAATTAGAATCACAGTGATCTACCACTATAATCACAGTCTTACTAAATGTCCAAAAATACAAATTGTTGGTAAAGATATAAAAACTGGAATTCTGGAGAGCAAGGAAAGAGATGTTTTGATTGAGGGAGCCATTACAGGGTGAGCAAGAAGGCTGACTCTAGAGAAATTCCCAGGAATCCACAAGGATGACCCCAGCTAAGACCCTAAGCAATAGAGGAGAGGGGGCCCGATCTTGACTTGTTCTGTAGAAAGACTGATGACTATCTTAAATATCACCATAGAATCTTCATCCAACAACTGATGGAAACAGAGGCAGAGACCGCATTGGCAAATCCAGTGTTATATTTCATTTTAAATCCCTGTGGACCATGTGTGACTTTGATCTAAGACAGGCAGAAAACATGTTACGTACTTGAGGAAGTCCGTGTCCCTCTGGATCCGTGTGATCTCAGTGCTTGTCAGGCTCTTCTGGCCGGTTATGTGTGCAAAGCCAGGGGACTGAAATGAAGAACACAGATAGAGCTGGGAACAGACAGACAGTTTGTGTGAAGGGTAAGGAAAAGCCATTCAAATTCATTTACCAGAGTTCATATTTAAAACTATCACAGGGAAACTAGGCAGTGGTGGTGCACACACCTTTAATCCCAGCACTTGGGAGGCAGAGGCAGGCGGATCTCTGTGAGTTCCAGGACAGCCAAGGACTATACAGAGAAACCATGGCTTCAAAAACAAAGAACAAAACCACAAAAAAAAATCTGAATTTACTATTAGACAGGTAATATTTTAAAATTGGAAGACTTAAGCTAGAATATTAAAGATAATATTTCTAGAAAACTCAAAAGGACTCGCTTATACACGTAGGTTATTTAAATTAATTTCTCTGTGTTAAGTGTGGAAAAAGAGTAAAACAAACAGAATTTCACATGGTCCCTGTCCCTAAAGCACATCCCTCATATCTGTACAATATAATTGAACTCTTATGGACTCAGCAAGATAACAGACTTGTGCTGTGTTTCCTGGGAGCCTAGAGGAGAGAATATTCACATTTGCAGGCTCCATGGGAGACGTCTAACAACCAAGGTGGGCATGGGAAGGCAGAGGAAAGTGTGTGAAGTAGACAGAAAACAAAAGGATCCACAGTAAGGACACACACAGGTACCACTGGAGGGCAGCACATGGTTCATCCTGGGATACAGATGGCTCCATGTGGTCTACAGAACGGAACGGAAAGGAAGTCCGAGAGAGATGAAGGGGAGAAGCTAACCACATTACTATGGATAATGAAATGCACTAGCATACTGTAACCATTATCTCCTTGACATTCACAATCACCTTATGAGCTGTGCCATTTTATTGTATATTTGTTATATTATTTTGAGACAGTCTTGCTATGTAACCCAGATTGGCCTTGTTTTTCTCCTGAAACCAGGGATTAAAGAAATGAACCACCACACTGAGCGTATAGCATCTTATTTTGATATATCAAACTTTCAAAAGAGTTATCAAAATAGCAAAACTAACTCCGGTTCCCTTAGCTTAAACAATTACTTATGGCAATATTTTCCTACATATCTCTTTATTCTCTTTGAGTCACATGAGACTAAATTGTAGGCATGATAAGCCTTAGCCCCTAAGTAGCTGAGTATGAATTTTCCAGGAACAACTATGTGCCAAAGTCAGAAGAATGAAGGGTTATGATATTATCTAACTCACAAATCTGCTTTTGGAGCCTGCCAGCTATGACAATGGTGTCCTTCATAGCTGTGTAATGTCTTCCTGGTCTGGGGTCTGATCCAATACCACACTTTGCATCTATTTGTCATGTCCTCTTTGTCACTTCTAATTTGAAGTGGTTCCTCAGTCTCTCTTCAACTTTCTTGTCTTGAACATTTTAAAAGAGCAATATGACAGTCAGGTATCAGTAGTGCGTGCCTGAAATCCCAGCACCCAAGATACAGAATCTATCACCTGTGCTACCTCAATGTATATAACAATTAAAAAATGGGTCATGGTTTGGAGACAAGTTGGGAAGAGGGGATGCTACATGAAAGGGGGTGGAAGGAGGAAAAGGAAGGGGGAGTGATGTAATTATATTCTAATTCAAAAATATAGGCAGATGCAGGAGCATCACCACAAGCTGAGGCCAGCCTCATCTACATATTTTTAGACCAGCCAGGGCTGTATTGTGAGATTATTTCTAAAAACAAAACAAACAAACATGATCATTAACTCAAAGAAATTTGTAGCATATGGCATCGACATGGAACTTGTGTTTGTCTGGAACTTGTGTTTGTCTAACGTTTCTGTAAGCAGACTCAGGCATGAATTTTGGTACACACTCCAGAGGCAGGGTGCTGTCAGGGCAGCATGACAGGGGTTACAATACTCATTTCTGAGAAGGATGTGGAAGCTCAAAAACCCATTTGGCTTGAGTTCACGTCAGTAGTATGGGCACTAAATCTTGGAATTTCAGACAATTCTGTAGACAATGGGGAGCAGTCAGAGTGATTTTGTTAAGGATGAAGTATAATGTTCAAGACTTTTGTGTCTCCTCATAATGTGGCCTGTACCAGAAGTCATGAACTGCTGTTCTACTGGCCAAGTATTGTGAATCACTGAATTTTATTTGCCCTATGTTACATAAATTGCCTCCCATACTGGTTCAGGTTCCAGACAGACTCTCAGATTTCAAACTAAGTTGGCAGACAGGAAGATGTAAGTTTGGTGGCGAATTCATCAGGTGGCAATACTGAACTGGACATCCTTGCCAATGACTGTCTACAGATGAGAATGGGCCCTCTGGGTGGCTCTAGCATTCCAGATCATCACAGAACCCACAAACTTGGTAACCTCAGTCTAAAGCTAGCTGTCATTTGTCATTTATCCTCTACTTTGTTACCTGACCCAGGACGGATGAGTCCAATGCAGACTGGCCCTATGCCGAGAGTCTCCGTGCGGGACTGCCATGAGGGCTGAGAGCATGCATTTCAAATGGGCTTCTGTGTGATTATGGTGCTGCAGGGATGGGGAACCCACTTTGAGAGCCACTGTGCTATCTCATCACACAGTTTATCTTGTGGATGACATCACTGATTAAAAATTTTTGTATGTATTCGGGCAGAGTTGGCACACACCTTTAATCACAGCACTTGGGAGGCAAAAGTCGGCAAATCTCTGAGTTCAAGGACAGTCTGATCTACAGACAGAGTTCCAGGGCAGTCAGGGCTATGCAGAAAAACCCTGTCTTCAAAAGCAAAAACAAAATAAACAAATAAAAAGTTGGTGTGACTAGTTACTTGATTACTGTTTATCTGTTTCAAGTCCCTGTCAAAGGACCGCTCTGCGAACGTGGGGGCCTTTCCCTTTGGGCACAGTGCTTCCAGAGCTGCGACACTGCCCGCAACACGACGAAAGGCTGAAAGACGCTGTCCGAACATGCACTGGGAAGCGTTAAAACGCCTGAGGTGTTTCAGCTACCCTAAAGAATTTCCACTGCTGTTACCTGGGATTGATGAGTAGATATTCTAGAAGCAGATGCTTCATGGTAGGCGGGGATTTCCAGTGGACCCTCAGCGAAGCGAAGATCTTTCAGAGTTTTAGGGTCTGCTCTTTCGCCTACTTTGAGGTCTAGAATTACATTAAAAATACTGTTTTGTGATTATCTGTTACCATATAAAACCATGTAAATATGCCCCCATTGCTAGAAACCCCCAGTAAAGGACTACATCACATTCTTTCCCAGTACCAACTACTATAAAGTCACCCTCCCCAAGTCAGTGAAACAAAGTGGAGAAATAATTAACCCAGTCTAATAACCTTCCTTGATACCTTCTGCAGCATTCCATGTCGAGCTAAGAAAACAGACCAGTCCAACTGCAAAGTTACCAGGTAACATCATTTCAACTAAAAAGAAAAAAAAATCTGCAACAGTCTCTTCTTTGCATGTTGCTGTTATTTTAGAAAACAAATAAACAAACACCTCAACAGTCTGAGTTTGGTCCTGGGAATCCATGTGTAATGAGACAACTGATTCCCAAAAATGGTTCTCTGTGGCATACGTGCATTCCACACATAAACAATAGCAACAACAATATGGTTGGGAGTTTTTGCTTATTTGTTTTCCAAAAACAACAACAATAAAGTGACTGGGTCTTTTAGGAAAAGTTGAGGTCTTACTTACATGACTTCAGACAGCAAAGTTTCTGGACTCCTGGGTAAGTAAGCAATAGCGCAAAGAAGAGGCTGCCATGGATTTTTTTTTCTTTCTTTTTAGTTGAAATGATGTTACCTGGTAACTTTGCAGTTGGACTGGTCTCTTTTCTTAGCTTGGCATGGAACGTTGTAGACGGTATCAAGGAAGGCTATCTTCTTAGACTGGGTTAATTATTTCTCAGTTCTATTTCACTGACTTGGGGAGGGTGACTTTAGAGGAGTCGCTGCTAGGAAAGAATGTGATGTAATCCTTTACTGGAGGCTTCTAGCCATGGCGGCATATTTGCACACCAAATGCTTTCACCTGCTAAGCTATTTTGCAGGTCCCCAAGACATAAAAAAGCAGGCTCATTTTCTAACCATGTGCTGAACACATCCTACACGCATCTTTGCAGTTTCCCAGGTAACCAAACCTGAATCCACATCTGATGCTGGCCCTTCTCGTGCGGCTCAGTTTTACTCAATGCTAGCAAAACTCTGTTTCTGTTCAAAATTCACCCAAACACCCCCTCTTTCCAAACCTGATGACCCTTTCTTTGTTAGGTGAGCACCCCCTGGTTCCTTCAATACAATCATTCGAAAAATCAAATTTGCCAGACTGCTTGCTTGTCTCTCATGATCTTAATCTGTTCGCTAGAATCAAATAAAAATTCAAATTGTAGCCTGCCTTCCTGCTTTTCTTATTTCAAAGCAAGTACATAAGAAGCACACAGTGAGCACACAGGAAGCCTGCTTAGGCTCCCTTCTTCCTCATCGTACCTGCAAGCCGTCTAAGGTTAACGTTCCAAGTTGACTTGTTTTCAGCATTCTTATACTTCTTCCTTAATTTTGGTCCGACAAACCCATTTTTTAATTCCTAGGAATAAAGAGATTACATGGCACTTGACTATATAGCCTTAGAGTGTGAGAATCAAAAGTTGTGGTACAGACAGTGTCATGATGGGCACCTTTCACTTGCAAGGGATGAGGGTAGTTTTTATAAAGTGATGTCTGTTTCCGCTGGAAACCCACAGTTTCATGTCTGGCTGGAAGGCCTCACCAGGTCAAGCAGCCAAGATAGGAGACATGGACAGTGTCATTATCAGAGACAGTAATAGTATAAGGAAAGAATCGGGGGGGAAATAGGGTGGGGTCAGACCCAAAATGACAGGCCTTAAACACACTACCTGCCCAGACAGCCATCCAAAGACTCTTCTCCTAGGCCTTTCTTTGTCACGGACTCTGTCCCTTCTACCTGACTCAGACCTAAGTCTCTGATGACTGTCCCTGCGACGGTCACACTACAGACCCACTCATCCACTTGCAGCCACTCTGGTCGTACAACATGTGTTCTGGTCTCAGGGCTACCACCTGGCTTAAGTAATAGCCCCACAAACTTTCTCTGCCACTCTCAACAAGTACCCCACGACTTAGACCTCCTGGTTGGGCCCTCTTACCTGGACCACTGGTGCTGATAACCCAGGGCTGAAGTTTCAAACACCCTTCTTACGCCTATTAGATTAACTTTCCAAAGAAGTGAAGAATTATAGTTTTCACCAGGAGAAGACTTTACCAGGAGTCACACATCCTGGAACGGTCTACTTAGCCTGACTATTCCATTCCCCTAATATGTACTCATTGCCCTCCCTTGCCTGCCCGAGCTCTGCTAAAAGTATCGGACCCCTGCTTACTGCCTGCCACCTTGGAGCTTGCAAATGGGAAAGGCTGACAAGAAACCAAGAAATCACATGCTCAGGTCACTTTCCCCAGCGAAGGCCTGGTGCAGGAACAGAGACAGCACAAACAGCTTGTTTATCTGGAGTTTATGCAGCCTTCACAGACAGGCCTGACGCTGATTCCCTGGGTGGCATGCTAATGGTTTCTGCTTTGTCACAGACAGTCACTGCAGACAACAGCACAGGCAGTGACAGGGTCCAGTCAGAATCCCAATCTTAGACAGAGGAAGGTTCGACCAAGGCGGGGAAATCAGTGAAGGTTCTTCACAATGGTTGATCCTGACCTTGATCATGAGGATCTATCTGACTGTGAGTAGAAGCGTTGTAAAGAAAGGAGGGTGTGCCCACTGAGCAAGAAAGGATGAAACACAGCGACAGTTTGAACATTCTTCGGCTTCATTACTTGCCTGCTTTGAAAAACCTTCAACACTCTCTTCAGGAGAGACCATCTTCGGGGGCTCATAGTCAACCTGAAACACCTTTGTCACAATCCCACTCTGTCTGCAGTCTCTGAAAATCAAATTTTTAAAAAGGAGAGAGTATCTTACACAAACATCCCAAGTGAAGAGTCCAAGAATAAGAAAATAAAAATGTAGATTCCAAAAATAAGAATGTAGAAATAAAGAAATATAAGGTTATAAGTCTAGGAGAATGAGAACAGACTGTCAGCAACTTTCTCAGCAGCTTGAGGATTATTAGCAGTGGGTTACTCCGCTTTACAACCCATAGCTCTATTCACAAGGCCAAAGCATCTCTCTGCAAACCGAGAGCTAGCCTACGGATATGAGCTGAGTCAACTTTTATATGTATGACCTCTGGGTTAGGCATTATCCCTGCTATGTGAAACTGGCAGCATCAGAGGGGAGAGCACAGGGCTTAAGTTAACACCACCTGGAAGTACCAAGGAAGACAATAGATTAAGGTCAAACACTAGTTTAACTGAAAAACTCTGTTAATGGAGATTGTAAAGTAAGGCAATCTGTATCTGAGTTTTACCTTGAGATTGTAAAAATTCCTTTGTTCAGACCTAATGCTTGGTGTCCCTACTATAAAAAGGTGGGTTCAGAAACAGGGCTCTGCCATAGCCTTACACAAACCATCTCTGGCTGTGGTCTCAGCTAGCTGATAAGCTTTTTGTGCCCCATGGAGATTTTTTTATTTTATTGTTTAATTTTTTCCTGGATTCTGGAATAAAGTTTGCTTCTGGTTTATTAGACTTTGGTGGTCTGTCCCCATCTTTGCGAGACCCCCCTGGACCCAACACAGGGAAAGGTGACTAGCAGTCAAGATGATGCTTAAATTACTTAATGTAGCCGCTAAGTTTGTTGCCTTTTAAGTTGGAAAAATTAAAATATACTTTCAGCTAAGAAGGTTGTGAGAGGTGAGGGTTGGGAGCAAAGGGCAGGTGGTGCGGGTCTTCAGCAGTGATTCTGGTCCTCTAGACCCTGCTTCAGCCGGGTGCTGTTCACAGAGCCTCAGGCCAGTGTGCAGCACTCCTTCCCACCCCGCCTGCCTCCCTGCAGTGGCACAGCTCTCAGAATCCTGGCCACAGCCCCAAGGAGCTCGAGCTCAGGAAAGTGGTTGGCATCTCTTGTATCTTCCTTCAAGGTCTGCTCTGGATCTTCAAAACCGTTCCTGGAAAGCTAGGCATAGAGGTAGATCACTGCAAGTTCAAAAGCACTGGCTGCTCTTCCATAGGACTTGAATTAAATCCCAAGCACCCATATGGTGATTTACAACTGTCTATAAAAGCAGCTCCAGTGGATCTGACTCCCTCCTCTGGCCTCCAAGGGTACTGTATGCATGTGGTAAACAAACAGGCAAAAGACACATGCACATAAAATAAAAATAAATCAAAAGGTTGATTTTTGTTTGTTTTGTTTTGAGACAGGGTTTCTCTTTGTAACAGTCCTAGCTGTCCTGAAACTTGCTCTGTAGACCAAGCTGGCCTTGAACTCACAGAGATGACCCTGCTTCTGCCTCCCAAAGTGCTAGGATTAAAGGTGCATGACATCACCACTGTCTCAAAAGTATTTTTAAAAAATAAATAAACACAATCTATACTGTGAGGCTACAAACAACAGATAGTTTATCAATAAAAGGTCAACAGAAATCTCTGATAAAAGGCCAAAGTGATTTCCTCAAAGGATCACAGTTGTTTTTAAAATGGACCAGCTATGAAGCATCTTCTTTGTAATTATCTCCGGTCTTTTTCTTTGAGACCAGAATTCTGGATGGACAGCTTAGTTATTTATCTGACACAAAATACACACTATTTATATTCAAAATGTACTTAAGTATTTATATTTAAAATGTTTAATGATCTCATTCTAAAGTTCCTTTTTAAAAGTAAAGTAGCTTTCATTTCTATTGTTGTCATTTTAATAATACAGATAAATACAAGGTTTGTGTGGGTGGATACCCAGCACTTGCGATCCTTGGGTATCAAGCATTTTAGCACCATGAATTTACAGCTCTTGTGTCCTGCTTCAGTTCCCTACTGCTGTGATAAAACTCCAAAGCCAAAACAACCTGGGGGAGGAATGAGTTCATTTGGCTTACAGCTTACATCCATCACTGAGAGAATCCAGGGCTGGAACTCAAGTCAGAAACCTAAAGGCAAGAATTGAAGCAGACTGTGGAGGAGTGCTGCCTACTGGCTTGCTTCCCACAGCATGTTCACCCGCCCTTCTCATACAACCAAGGACCACAAGTTCAGGGGTGATACCACCCACAGAAGGCTGGGCCCTCACACACCTAGACTTGCCCACAGGTTAGTATGATGGAGTTACTTCTCAATCGAGGTTCCCTCTTCCCAGATGACTCTAGCTATGTCAAGTTCACACACACACACACACACACACACACACCTCAAAACTAATCAGCACAAATAGTATAAATACAAGGCTCGTGCCAGTAGATACTCCACGCTTAGAATTCTTGGGCCTCTAGCATTCAGTGACATGGATTTGACTACTGTTTGCTTTAATGAAAGGCTCTTCTCATCTGAGTGGATTAAGTTTTACTATGAACTGTACAGTTGAGGAAGATGTGAAACATAGCTACATAGTTATTACTGAACACAATGGAGCAGTTTATGCACAGAAACAATACTTGCTATTAGATGCTCAGAGGAAGATGAAAAAGTCAAATCTAGGGGCAATCCTTTGAAAGATGAAACACCTCTTACATAAGTAAAGTATTAATGAAAACGCTGTTCTGTTCTTTCTATTCTTGCTAATTCATTAAACTCTCAATCAGAAAAGAATCCCAATTTCCACAGTGTTTCCTTACCTCATTGTCATTTGGGTCACCTGTATCTACTGATGCACAGCTAACCTCCCAGAAGCTGGGGCCTCAAACCCCAGTCCCTGGTAAACTGGGGCTCTCATGTGAATGCTCATGTGGTACCATAGGATACTGGGGCTGGATGACTTCTTTCACAAATGCTTGTTCTTGGGCCAGTCTCTCTCCCTTCCTCCACTCTCACAGTTTACATTTTCAAGGACATTATGTAAGGGTTCTGATTTCTTCACATATCAATGACAAGTACTGTCTACTTGTGGACCATCTGATCATGTTCTCTGTGGATATTTGCTTGAGGTGTTCTTCTGTATGTTAGGATATGGGCTGACTACTACAACTGGAACCAAAGTAATGACTTAAAAACAAACAAACAAACTAGAATCAACAAGTATGAGCAGTCCAAAGATAGTGTGGGGGTTTGAAAGAGAATGGCCCCATAGGCTTCAGATTTGGTCACCAGGGAGTGGCACAATTTGAACGAATTAGGTGATGTGGCTTTGTTGGAAAAAAATGTGTCACTGAGGGTAGGTTTTGAGGGTTCAAAACATGCCAAACACAGAATCTCTCTCTGCCTATAGATCTAGGTGTCATTGTCAGCTACTACTCCAGTGTCTTCCTGCATCCCACCATGATATTGACAGACTAAACCTCTGAACTATAAGGAAGCTCCCAATTGCTTTCTTTGCCTTGCTCATGGTATTCATTCACAGCCAGAGAACACTGACTAAGACAGGGTATAGAGTCGAGATGTTATAATGGTTAATGCTGATGGTCGACTTGATAGGGTCTAAATTCACTTAGGAGACAAGCCTCTGGGCATGTCTGTGAAAGATTTCCTACATTGGGTTAACTGAGGTGAGAAGATCCATCCTGGAGTGGGCTGGGATCCCGCACTTCAAAAAAGAGAAAAAGTGAGCTCCGCCCTGCTTCCTGACTGTAGAGGCAATGTGACCTGCCATCTCAGGATCCTGTCGCTATGAATCCCCTTCCTTGGATGGCCCATACCCTCAAACTGTGAGCCAAAATAAATCCTTCCTTCCTTGGGTTGCTTTTGCTAGGTATTTTTAATCACAGCACTAAGAAAAGTAATGAATGTAGATGTCATGGGGGCTACTTTCCATCACATTGCTCCACCATCCCTAGCACATTGCACTCATTCTCATGATCCAACATGACTGATACCCACAGTGGGAAGCAGAACCCACCCTGTTTCCCTTTAAAGGGACTTATCCATGAACTACTTCATCCCCTCAGCTGTCCTTATTAGCACACTTCCCTAAGGTTCCTGATGGTGCACTTCAGACCCCACCCTGATGTCATCCTGGTTCTCAGCCACTTGCTCCACTCCTTTAAGGCCTAAGTTATCTCCCTACCACAGTTGGCCATGTCTTTGGATACCCAGCTAAGGCATTTGCCCACTCTATTCAGCCTAGAACAGCCCATAGACCAGCTTAAGCTTCAAGGTAGGTAGAAGGATTTCAACCCAAGAATAGCCCTCCCTCACCCCCAAAAGGATTAGGTTTGAGGTTAGAGTTATAAATCTCACTCAGAACCTAAAATGCACATATTTAAAATGTACATATACTTCTATCAGGGCTCAGGATAGCGACCTTAAATATGCATGCACCAACATAAATTATGCCCGGCATAAAAGCCATCTCTGGGTACCTTTAGTTCTACAAATACTATCCTTTCAATGAAATGTCAGAATTAAAGAGCTGGGGTGTAGCACAGTTCACAGCATGTCTTCCTAGCATGCGAGGCCCAAGTCAATCATCATCACTACAAATCAGAATTTTCTGAATGACTACAAGCAAATTACCAAGATGGATTAATGGGAAGTCACAATTTGGTTTGGGTTGACTTTTCTCAGCCTATTGAAAACTACTGAAGTGTGAGGCTACATAATTCTTTTCCATACGGGCTATCCTCTACATTATAAAATGACAAGCTGCAACTTTCCCCATTACCCACTAGATCAGTGGTTCTCAACCTGTGGGTCATGACCCCTGTGGGAGTCACATATCTGATATCCTGTGTATCATATATTTACATTATAACTCATAACAGTAGCAAAACTACAGGTATGAAGTAATGACAAAATAATTATAAGGTTGGGGGGTCACCACAACTTGAGGAACTTTATTAAAGGGTGCAGCATTAGAAAGGTTGAGTAACACTGCACTAGATTCTGGTAGCAAGAAATACTCCTAATGGTAACGAAAATGTTTTTTGGCATTTGTACACATGTGATATATGTACATGTTCATGTGGTGGTACATGCATGTGTGGATATGGGTGTACATGCATGTGCGTGCAAGTGTGTGGAAACTAGAGATGGGTGTCAGGTGTCTTCATCACTTTCCACTTATTTTATTTTCTGTGTGTGCATAAATGCATACATCATAAGGGGTGGGGAGACACACAGCATGCTTGAAGAGGTCAGAAGACAACTTTCAGAAGGTGGATCTCTCCTTCCACCTTGTTCTGAGGAAGGTTGGCCCCTGTTATTTCTGAGCTATGTATATCAGCCTATTTGGCCTGCAAGATTCTGGCCAATTCACCTATCTCTGCCTTCCATCTCACTGCAGAAGTACTGGGATTACAGATGTGTAACATGGCACTCGGCTTTTGATTCTGGAGACTGAACTGAGATCATCACTCATCACACTTGTACCATGAGCATCTTTATCCATTAAGCCATTGTCCATCTATTTATCTATCTGTTTAGTTATTTGTTTATAGTTTCTTGAGACAAGACTTCTCTGTAGAACCTTGACTGTCCTGGACTCGCTCTGTAGACCAAGCTGGCCCCAAACTTAGAGATCCACCTGCCCCTGCCTCCCAAGTGCAGATATTAAAGGTATGAACTGCCAAGCATAGCCTCCACTTTGATTTTTAAGGAGTCTCTCACTGAACCCAGGGTTCACCAGTTCAGCTATGCTGGTGACCAACGAGCCCCAGAGACCTGCCTTTGTCTGCTGCTACTACAGCTGGGGTTGCAGGCACATTTTATTCACCCAGGCACAAACTCTTGAATTTTAAGAATTAAATCAACTCTGAAATTCTAGTAACTCAGAAACGAGGACTAACAAATAAAAGAAAGTCAGAAAGCCACATAATTAAGGTCACACTGACTAAATGATTAAGTAGGATTAAAATCTTCAAATCTCTGTGGTGATAATCTTGTCAACTTAATTGGATTGAGAAAAGTCTAAAGGATTAGCAAGGCACACTCTGTGGATATCTGAATGCTGTGTCTTGACTTAATCGGTAGATCATTCCCTTGATGAATTTATAATATGATGGCATTATTGGGGAAAAGCAAAAGGCAGGAGGTGCCTGCCTGGAATAAGCAGGTCACCAGGAGGCATGTCCACAGAGACTACATACATCTTGCCCTGGTCCCTTCCTGTGCTCCTTTTCTTTGCTCTCTGATGGCCATAATGTGATCTTCTCTTTCCCATCTTGATTGGGCTGACACCTTTGAAACCAAGCCCAAGTAAGTCCTCCTTTTTCAAGAGTTCTCAGGTATTTTGGTCATTGTAACACAAAAGTGACTGCTAGTTTCCAAGTCCTGTGTTCTTTCTACACTCAGCTACTTCTCCTAGCGTTTTCTCCCCGCCTTTGCTGCCTGTGCACATGGCATTCAGATCTCTCCATTGCATTGCCTCCTGAACAGGATCTGTATACAACAAGTTTGAATCATGGCCTCCAGGTATATATATATCTATATCGTTTACATGTATATCTTTAAAATACAGATTTAATACGTTAGTCTATATATGTGTGTGTATATATGTATGTATGTATATTTCAAGGAGCTACAGATGGGGAGCACTATGAGCTATTCTGGTTACCTACTTATATTTGCTTTATCAACCTTGATTGCAAAAACTGGGGTCCTTCATGAGTCTACTGAAGAAAATATTATTCTCAGAGGAATCTGAGCCCCCAAACACTTGCGCTGAAAGCTCACATTAGAATTGTGTAGCAGGTTCCTCTGAGATGAAACTTGGAGGGAAGCTTGTTGAGACGTAGGATGCTCTAAAGGGAGGTGAAACATTCCATCCTGCAGGGCACCTGGTAAAAACTCAGAAGAACTCAGTAGCTTCAGAAATGCTCCAAATGAACTACTAGGCTCCTCCTTCCCCAAGCTTACATAAGAAGTTAGGACTGCTGGGAGATACTCTCAGACAAGCAGAGCTGCCTAAAAGAGGCTCAGACTGGCTAAACCACCTGGAAAAGACAGATGCCAGCGGAGCTGCCTGGAAGACATTCTCTGACATATCAAGCTGCCTGCAAGTTGGTTGTAAAGTGTGCTCCAGGGCTCCAACTTTCACAGGCTGTCACCCACCTTAGGTGGGCTTTTGGTGATGTGGCTGTCTTTGAGTCATTCCTGTTCTTGCAAGCTCCCCACCGCACACACTCATGTTCTTGCAAGTAACCCAATAAAACCCATTGCTTCGTCAAGTTGGGCTTTGGTAGCATCTTTACTTTGGTCTGTGTTTTGTTCCCCATCTGTGGTGAGTAAATGCTTGTTCACATCTATTACTCTGTCACAGAACACCATCCTTAGTTCCAGACAGTTTTTGTTCCTGCTTGGCTTAATCTATTGTGAGCCCTATGTGAGGTCAGTGGTGGAGAAGGGCAAACTGCACAGTCGCTGCCAACGCATGACAAAGTATGATGGTGGGGCAGGACACTGTTGACCACAGCGGCTTTTAAAAAAGCAGAGGGTGAGAGGACACTGGGATTTGATGTCAGTGTAGGCATCACTTGACAACACCCTCCCCTTCCTGACATGTTCCCAAGTTCTTTACCCTTCTTATCCAACTGTGTTCCTTCATTCCTTCCTTACTCCGATGGGAAACCTTCCCCCCAGGAAATAAAGAAGTGTTAAAAAAAATATCAATAAAAAAATAATCAAGGCTAATCATGGTAGTTAACACCTTTAATCCCAGCACTCAGGGAGGTAGAGGCAAGGATCTGTAAGTTTGAGGCCAGCCATGTCTACAGAGTGATTTTCAAGACAGTTAGGACTGCTACACAGAGAAATTCTATCTCAGAAAAACAAAATACATGCATACATAAATATTCTTTTTTTTCTTTTTAAAGATTTATTTATTATATATTAAGTGTTCTGCCTGCATGCATCCCTGCAGGCCAGAAGAGGGCACCAAATCTCATTACAGATGGTTGTGAGCACATTTGGTTGCTGGGAATTGAACTCAGGACCTTTGGAAGAGCAGGCAAAGCTCTTAACCACTAAGCCATCTCTCCAGCCCACATAAATATTCTTAAGAAAGAAAATGGGGGTAGGAAAAGAAGGATTTAGGAAAAAGAAAGTGGCTAATGGCCTCCAGGTTGAAATGGCAATAGCTTTGAACATCAATTAAGTCAATACAAAATGAAACAACGAATGATGTCACATCCCAGGGAATAAAAGAACCATCCACCAAACAGCACTTTTCTTAGAGCCAAAGGAAGCTCTTTAGAAAGCTTTTCCTCCCCAGAACTCCAGTGTGGAATTTGAAATAAAAACATTATTAATATATGCAACATTTATTGAGTTATATACTTATGATTTATGGACTTTATACCTCAATAAAATGCAAATAATATAGATACTAAAATTAGCATAACTTTTCTTTAATGTCCTTCTAACACATTGAATCTCCTAAAAAGAAATAAATAAAATTAGAATATAATGTAGTTGGGAATGGTAGCCCATGCCTTTAATCCCACACTCAGGAAGCAGAAGCAGGCAGATCTCTGAGTTCAAGGACAGACTGGTCTACAGAGAGAGAGTTCCAGGACAGTCAGGGCTATATAGAGAAACAAAAAATAACAAACAAGTATATATATAAAATAATACCATGCTTATTTGCCTACCATGCTCTTAACTTACTTAGAGACGGCAACAGCTTTAACTTGTATTTTCCCATCAGGCAGAGTAATAGGTTTTATATACTTAAATGTATTATTTTCACCAGAACCAACTTTCTTTAGGAAGTCAGGTTTGCTGCCATCCAGGGTGTAATAAATGTTGACATCTGGGGTGTCTGAAAAATCCAGAACAGGATAACCATAATTAACACTGAAATAACAAGTCCTTGTGTAGCGATAATCTGTTAAAAACAAACACACACACACACCACGTAAGTGAGTAATAATCCTGTTGTCTGTGCCAACGCAGTGCTTTGCATGAATGAGCTCACTTCATGTATTTGTTCACATTACTGGATGAGGTAGGTCCTACACTGTACCCATTTTATAGATGGCAACTGAGTGCCTGAGTGATTAATAAACTTGCTAAATAACAAAAGATTTCCAGTGCTTACATAGTGGCTCACAACTCTGTAACTCCTGTAGCAAGGTATCCAATGCCCTCTTCTGGCCTCAGTAGGTACTAGGCAGGCATGTGGTACACAGGCATACACGTGGACAAAACACCCATATGCATAAAATAAAAATATTCTTAAGAAAGAAAATGGGAGTAGGAAAAAGAGACTTCCAAGTTGAAATGGCAGCAGATTTGAACATCCTAATATGTGCAAAATTTGTTGAGCTATATGCTTATAATATATGGTTAACTTTTGCTGGGCTGAGTCCATAATCTTGAACACCGTGCTCCATCACTCCCTTTCCTCCTCCCAAAGGTCCCACCTTCCAACTTTCAAGGCTTTAAAGGAAAAACCTAGATTTTGCACATGAAAAAAACCACTTAGTATTTTTCTTTCATTAATTTCTTATTTGTTAATTTTGCAGCAATGGGGACTGAACCCAAGACCTTGGTCATATTCATGACTTCTCTGTTGTTAAATCAAACTCTCTTCTTTCATTCCCCCTCCCATCTCCATATATATATATATATGCATATATATGCATATATGTATAGCTATATATCCAATTATCTCTATTTCAATCTCTCTAAAGATAGCACAGGTTGGCCTCAAATTCACTGTTCTCCTATCTTGGCCTCCCCAGTGTTGGCATAAAGGCATGTACATTGGATTGTTATTCTCTTTAGTATTTAACAGTGGGATCTTTTTATTTATTTGACATTTAAACATTAGAGAATATAGAACCACCATCTATATTATCGCATTCCAATAATAGTCTTCTAAGAGTTTTAAGTCCTTATGTAAAACCATTAAACATGTTAGCCTTTCAAATAAAAGAGGTCAGAGTATAATATGCATCTTATTCTTAGAAATCTTGGACTAGGGAGCCTGGAGGCAGCTCTACAAATGCAGATAAATACTTTTTATACATTTAAACTATCAAAATTAAATAGATACATATGTAATTAAAATCTAAAAGCTTTTTAATACAAATATTTGTTCATATGTCTTAGCTATAAAAATTCTTTACATAGATTATTTATATGCATATAAACAGGTTTAATATTAAATACTACTACTAATACCTTGTTTTTGTAATAGTTAAGATTTATTTATTTATTTTTGTTTTCTTGAGACAGGGTTCCTCTGTGTAGCCTTGGCTGTTCTGGAACTTGCTCTGTAGATCAGGCTGGCCTCAAACTCAGTTTCACCTGCCTTCTGAGTGCTGGGATTAAAGACATGCACTGCCACCGCCACCACTGGGCTAAGATTTATTATATTACCTCACATATACCAACTCACTATGCCAACGAATATCAGTATACAGTAACTCACTTAATCCTCACAGTGGCTCCAGGTGGTAGATATGATTATCCACATTTTACCATGAGGACAGTGACACTCAGAAAAACTAAGAAATATGCCCAAGGTCATAGAGATTGTCAAACTGGAATTCAATCTGCAATCCTTTTTACTAGAAAATCTGTTCTGCAGGTAAATTTATTATCCCAGAAAAGTAACAAGCATCCTGAGAAAGGTTGGGGACACAGTTGGATATCTTACCTTGACTCAGGTGAGTCAAGAGGGTGTTGCAACTAGCAACCCATTTTTTAATTTAAATATATACTATTCAAGCTGGTATGGTGGTACAGGCCTGTAACCTCAGCATGTGGGAAGCTGAGAAAGGAGGGCTGATGCAAATTCAAGTCCACCTGGGCTATATCTTGAATTCAAGATTGATTTGGGCTACATAGTAAGATCTTGTCTCATAAAAAAAAACAAACACATACAAACCATCAAAGAACAACACCTTCAAGTTGTAGATTTAGAAACTTGCAAAGCCCCAATATAGAAAACATACAAAGATGTAAATCAGCAGCACATGAATACAGGGCATGACAATGCTATTTTAAGTAATTCAAAATACATATGATTCCTACCAGATTTCATTTCCAAAAGAGTATTGGTATCAATCTCATGGTTGGCTTTTCCAGGCTGAGGCACTCGCAGTGGTATAATCTGAGGGGCACACACTGAACCAGCAGTCATGTTTTCTCCTTATATAAAGAAATTAAATTAAGAATTCCATCATGAACCTGTATCTGAACACAAAGACTACAGAGTACCTTTTTTTTTTTTTAATGCAGCAAGCCAGCAAAACCTGAAGAGAACATCATTAATACGCCACCTACTGGTACTGCCCATTTAATAAATGAAACAATTATTGCATTTCAGCTGCATATCTGCTGTTGGGTCATCACTTACATGCTTTCCCTCTAAGAAAGGCACACAGATGAATTTGATATGAGACAAGAGCTGCTTGGAATGGGCAGATTAATTGAATGAGGCAGAACAGAAACCACGCTAATATTCTGACCTCGGTTCCTTCAAGATCATCCACTCTTCACTGCCTTCAGTTAGTAAAACATACACACTCATTCTCCTGACTTCAAGGCAACTCATTACATATAGGGAAAAAGGAACCATGCATGTAGCATGAATTATTTACAGTCAACTTTTAAAGGGAGTTCTAAGCCCACAGTCTTCCCTTTGCCGTTGCAGCATATTGCGTATCTGAAAACTGCAAAGACTGCAGAGCATGAATTCTCAATAGTAAGTAAGTTGACATGGGTATAAATCAACAGACACAAGATTCCTATTCGCTCTATTCCTATTCTATTTCGTAAACAACCACCAGGACAGGAGCCTTATGCGTCCTTTCTTTGAGGTGGGGAGAAGCCATCTTGGCACAGCATTGCTGTTTCAATTATGGCTACGTGATTATTCAATTTTAATGTTCATATCCATCCTACTTTTATAGTCAACATTTTCACTCTCATTCTTATTTACAATTTTCATGCAACAATTTGTTGTTCGATTGTGAGGCTATTTTTTTTTTAATTTTGGTAATTGGAATTCTGATAATGTTTCTCTGAACATCTTTGCGTTTTGACATACCTTGTTCTGAAAAGTGGGATAATTAGATTTAAAAGATCAATTTCCAGTTTGTGGGCCAATAATAATAATAATAATAATAATATTTTAAAAATCACCACAGGTACGTCACCGTTCAAAAATGAGGCTGGACGTAGAGGGATTTGCCTATATTCACATTTTCTTTCGAGTAAGACTCAGTTAAAATAAAAACTAGATTCTAAATAAACGCAGTTGGATAGAGACTAATTTGCTCACGGTTAGCTATTAGCTGCTCTTGGAAGGCTGCGGTGGTCAATGGATCTCACGCGAAGGAGATAGAGAAGGCTGATTCGCTAGGTCCAAACCGCAGCCTGTTGTCAGTGTCATGCCACCAGCATCCCAACATCCTTCACCTGGACCATCTCCTCGCTGCCCACACCAGGACCCGCCGCGTCAAGCCCTCGGCCTCGCGAAGCGGTCAGAGATGCCTGGATCCCTCCCAACCGAGTGAGTGCGGCCCTCCTCCTTACCCTCCTCCAGCCTCAAGGACGAGATGAGGACCCCCAATGCACCTTAGCCGTCGCCAAACGGGTGTCTAGTCTCTTGCTCCTCACGACTGCTCCTCTGCTGCAGCTTGGGTTACCACCGACGCTGCGGGTCGCGCCCCGCCCACCGCGAGTCGAGCAGATGATTGGCAGGGAAAACGATTTCCTAGCAACTAGCTCCGCCCTTGTCTCTGGGCCGCGGAGTCTGTCTGGGACCCGCCCCCAGCTCCGTGGGCGAGGCTTTGCTGTAGGCATCCAATAATATGCCTTCTCGGTTACTGGAAGGGCCTGAAAGAGTGCACCCCTACTTAGCGTACGGGGGCCCGAGCCTTTAATCGGACAGGCACTGAAATTTGGGATAACAGAAAAGAGAGCCCGTGGCGACACCGCTAAGCAAAACGGAGCAGGCACAGCACGGACGCCCCAAGCCGACCCGACGAAGAAGGCCCGGCGCGACCGGACGAAGAAGGCCCCTCGCCCTCCCGGCGCGCCCTCCTCCGGTACCCGGGGCTCTCAGCGCGCTCCCCGGGGCGGCTTTTCCTCTAGTCTCGAAAACCGCCCTTATGGCTGAGGTGAAGGTGAAGGTGCAACCGCCGGACGCGGATCCGGTGGAAATAGAAAACAGGTAATGCAGTGCCGCCGGATCCCTTCTCTCGCAGTCCCAGGGAGTGGCCGGAGCAGGCTGCGTGAGCACGCGGGAGCCTGATTGCGGGGTTCTAACCCCTCCCTCCCCCGACTAGGGAGAGCAGAGCTCTTCAGAAGCTGAAGAGCAGCGTGACAGCTTGGAACTTTATGTAACTGGCATCTCCGGGATTCTGTTACAGTAGTGAGGACACTCTTGGAACCTGAACGTTGGCCTGAATGCCTAAAAAGAGACCTGCGTTTGCCCCTTGGGCATGTTGGAATTCATGTTCGATTTCAGAATTAGTCGGTGGCCAAGGGAAATTACATAGGAGAACGTTCGGGCTAAATCAGGGTTCAGTTTGTGATCACAAAGCATCATTGAGTCAAGTAGATTCAGCGAGTGCCTTAAAGCTAATACTCCTCATAGCTCACAAATAGTTTTAGCTTATAACGTAGGTAAAAGACAGCAACTTTCTCAACAGTTTTGGGTAATGAGTTTATTACTACTAAGGCGATATTTGAAATTGTTTGGAAGGGATAATTTTGCAGACAGACTCCAGTTACGGTAAATCACCATATCCTATCCCCACTTCTGTATTCCACATTTACCCATTGATAGCATTGGGGTTTCAGCTTTAATATCTAGCTATACTGCATTTCTTTCATATGCCCTTTGAAAGAAGCAAACATAAATCATTAATACCTTTATTCCTAGAATTATAGAATTGTGCCACCAGTTCCCTCATGGAATCACAGATCAAGTAATTCAAAATGAAATGCCTCACATAGAGGCCCAACAGCGGGCAGTGGCCATCAATAGACTGTTGTCCATGGTAAGGTGAATTCAACGAATTTGTGTAATTTGTTGTCTATTATGGTTTTCATTGGTTCCTGTCAGATAATTGTGATGGTTAAACTTTATGTGCCAATTGGCAGGGACGTGAGAGTCTTAGATATCTGGCTATAGGCTGTTTCTGGGATGTTTGGGAATATGGAAGTATTTGAATTGCTGAACTGAGAGTAGAAGGTGAGTGGGCACCATCCAATCTAGTGTCAGCCTAAGTAGAACAAGTAGATGGAGGACAGAGGAATTTACTCCAGACCTACTTTTGAGTTCCAGTACCAGTCTTCTGTCTTCAGCACTCTTGTTCTTAGGCCTTCAGAGTCCATCTACAGCCATTGACTGTCCATCTCTAACACTAATGCATCACTTCTAGGCCACTGATCTGTGCAGCTGGCCTTGTTGAGTCTCTAGTTTGCAGGAGGTAGATTACAAGAGTTCTCACTCACCGTAATCAACGTGAACTAATAATAGCACGATAAGCCTCTTTTTCGTGAACCAGTATGCTAATTGTAAAGCTAAAAACTGACTTGATTCCAAACCAGGGAAAGGTTAGGCTGTCTGAATTGAAAGACAAAAGAAAGAGAACATAATTATTTGCCATGTGACAAGGTGAAGAAACTACGTACAATTCTGTTATAACTAATTATATTAACTTAATTGACACAGGTGCACATGGATGTAGTCTGTTCTCACCTTTTGCTTTCTGCTGCTAGCACTTAGCCATTCCCTATAAAATATTTCCACTGTGATTTTTCTGTGAGTTATCACATAGCCTATTCATTGGGTATCACATTGTCACTCTGAGCTTTTCAAGAGCAGGAAGAAGTACAGCCCCAGCGTCCAGAGATAGACAGTTTTCAGTGAAACCCAAGAACCTGGAGCCCTCATGCCTCTCCTCCAACTTTTAAAAAAACACTCCACCAAGTACTGCCCCATGCTTGAAGTCTCTTCCCGAAGGCCTCTCCGTTTTATTAGCGGTTCGTTAAGAGCCCTGCCATGACTTGTTTGCTTTTTAAAACTTCCAGCCTTGTCTTCTGTCTGGCTCTAGATGGCAAGATTTTAGGGATGGGTGAACCTTTTGTTAAGCTTTAGTCTTCACTTTTTGGGATGAGAATTTGGCAAACTTTCTCTGTGAACTGGTAAATAAAATATCCTTTGTGATTCATCTGGTTTCTGTCACTTGTCATTTTAACAAGAAGCAGCCATGAGTCATGAACTCATGACTGCTCATGAACTCATGAACATATGTAAACGGTGGGCATGGCTTTTTTCTGATGAAATTTTATTAATTAAAAAAAAAAACAAGCAGTGGCCTAGTGACTTCACCCAAAGAAAAAAGTGTTGGGGATTTCTGGGCTTCCTTTGTGTAGAATGACTCCTTGTCCTTTAGGGTTCAGCTTTCCTGCTGTCTCCAGGAAGCTACATGGAGTCCCCAGTTGGGCCACAGTCCTTTCTCTGAGTGTGCATCCACCCTTGTTTCTCTCCTGATGCTAACCAGATAGTATCAACATCATCTGTGTGCTTCCTTTTTAGAATTTGTTTTGGCCTGGGAGTATCACTCAGTGGTAGAACACTCACCTAGCTTGCATGATGCCCTTTATTCAATCCTCAGACTTATAATTCTGTCAGCAAATTGTCCCCTTAAGCAGCTGTCTTAATATTGGTACAATAAAGGTGTTCAGTAAGTGACTAGAATAGGCTGAATAAATGACAGAAGGAAACTTCTGAATTGAGTTCTGTGATCCCACTTTGCCATTTGGTAAATTGGGGAAGGAGGTAGGGTGTTGCAGTTTGTCCAGTATGTAAACGTGTTTTACAGTCTAACACACTGTGGGGCTGTAGTTTCCTATAACTGCTGCAAGCCCAGTGATGCACACATCTGGATTCTTTAAGTGCTAGACCCAAGGAGGTTCCAGAACATGGTAGAATACACTTTATCTTACTCTGCTTCATTATATAAAATACCAACACTGAAGGCCGTTTGTTCATTGGTTGGTCTTTTTGCCTAATTCTATCACAGAATTAATATTGTACATTTGAGTAAATAGTTTAGTCTGTATAATAAACACATTTAAAACTATATTGACACTTACCATTGGAATTGATGTATTTCCAAAGTAATTGACGACAGTTTTCTATTTTAAAACACTTTAGGGTCAGTTGGATCTTTTAAGGAGTAATACAGGCCTTTTATATAGAATAAAGGATTCTCAGAATGCTGGGTAAGTAAGCACCTGGTTTTTAATTTTAAGAAAATTTTGATTATTGTAAGAGTATGTATTAGAAAAAAAGCTAACATAATAACAGGTATTATGGCACATACCCACATCTCAGCACTTGGGAAGTAGGGCTGAAAGTTTAGTGCCATCCTTAGCTACACAGATTAATGATATTAATGTATGTATTATGTTTCTGTCTGTCTGCCTATACATAATGTAGCTAAGTGTGGTGGTGCACACCTATAATCCTGACACTTGGGGGACAGAGCCAGAAGGATCATGAGGTGGTAGACAGTTCAGGCTATACATCAAAAGACCCTGCCTCGAAAAAGGAAAACAAGACAAACAGATGGAAACTCCTACCACCCCCTCCTTTCTGTCCTGTGTTTCCATTTCCCAGAGTTCTGTTCCTGTAATTTCTCCTAGATACATTGAAATACTCATAGGTGATTATATGTTTATATATTTTCTTTTCTTTTTTTGTTTTGTTTTGTTTTTTTCTTTTTGAGACAGGGTTTCTTTGTAGCTTTGAAGCCCTGTCCTGGAACTAGCTCTTGTAGACCAGGCTGGCCTCAAACTCACAGAGATCCACCTGCCTCTGCCTCCCAAATGCTGGGATTAAAGGCCTGCACCACCACCGCCCAGCTTGCTTTTTTTTTTTTAAGCAATCCATACTATTATGTAACTTGGTTTTTTTTTTTCACTTATTGTACCTTGGATATCTTTCCATTTTGGTACCCACAGCTCTCTCTCATTCTTTTTGAGGTAAGCCCTTTTGCAAGAAGTCAGTGTGATAGCCTTGTCTGCTAATTAACTTAAACAGTTATGCAGATGATAGCATAGCTCACATTTTTTCCCTTTTTTAATTCTGCTTTATTCCCTGCAGTAAAATGAAGGGGTCCGATAACCAAGAAAAACTAGTCTACCAAATCATAGAGGATGCAGGGAATAAAGGTGAGCACATGAAGGATGATTCATTGTCTTTAGGTCTAGACCTAAAGTGTCTTCCTTATTCTGTTTATTTTAAAGAGAGGATCCCACTATGTAGACCAGGCTTTCTATTATCTTCTAGCCTCATCTTTCTGAGTGGTGGGACTGCAGGCATGCCGTGTCACTTGGAGCTAAGCACATATGTTTTGTATATATTCTCTTTCTGTATGTACAACTTTCTTTCTTTGATAGAAAACTCATGACTTCCCACAGTGGGTACTTAATTAGTGTAAGAGCCACAGCCTTATTTTTTTTTTCCCCGTCTTAAAAACAGAATGTTGCTTAAATAATAGAAGTACATGCATTAAAACTGAAAAACTATTGTTTTTGGTTTTTTGGGGTTTTTTTGGTTGGTTGAAGATGGCAGATGACCCTGACCTAAATTTAAGTTCTTTGTTTCACTTTTACAGTCTTAAGTGAAACTCTCAGAAAATTGAGATTAGGTAAACGATTGGATGAGAGATTGGATTTAAGTTAATTCAATAGCACTCATGTTTTTTCCATTATAAAAATGTTCTTGTACTAGGTGATGAGGCACCCCTTTATCCTAGTACTCTGGAGGCAGAGGCAGGTGGATCTCAGAGTTCATGGTCGCCTTGATCTGTGCAGCAAATTCCAGGCCAGCCAGGGCTGCATAGTGAAGCCCTGTCAAAAACCAAAAAAACACACTGATGTGCCAAGAAGTTTCCAGTTAGAATATAAAACATACACCTAGTTACTGGCTCTTGTACTTTTGTTTCTTTATCTAATTTTTTTTAATCAAACTGTTATAAAATTTTGTGTTAAAGGATGTGCTGTCAGCTTTCCTACTTTCTTACAGGAATATGGAGCAGAGATATTCGATATAAAAGTAACTTGCCGTTAACGGAAATCAACAAAATTCTCAAGAATCTGGAAAGTAAAAAACTTATCAAAGCTGTGAAGTCTGTAGCAGTGAGTAGTTGGCTTTCTGGGTTTCTTCTGTATATTCACTTAAGTAAGCTGTTCCAGCTGTGTCTTCAGCCTTTCATTCTTTAATTCATGTGGGATTTAAGACTGTGTTTTAAAAAGAACTAAAACTTTAACTCCTGTTGTGCTGACTTGAAGCTGCAGCCTATTGCACTCTTGCTGTCTCGCCTCTACCAAACTTTTTGCCAAACTTTGCACTATATTCTGCAGTAAGAAAGTCTGGAGCCTTGAGTATGCTTCCTAATTTCCATGTTGTGTGAGATAACCCGATTATCCTAGCACATTATCTTACTCAGCAAGTGTCTATTGATTAGGCTATGGCAGGCACACATAAGTAACAAAATCAGCAGAGAAAGATCTCTGTCCTGTGTCTCTACACCATGTTTGTGCTTTGGTTTTTTTTTTCTTTCCCTTCCCTTTTTTCCCTCTCCTCTCCTCTCCTCTCTTCCCTCCCTCCCTCCCTCCTTTCCTCTCTTCCTTCTTCCCTCTCCTCTCTATCTGGAATATTCAGCAATAAAAAGATGACCTATCATGAAGACATCGAGTGACCTTAATGCCTATTGCTTGGTGTAAAAAGTCATGCTGACACTAGGTGTTGCCAACCAGGTGACACTGTGGGAAAGTAGAACTGTTAAGACAGTAAAAAGACAAATATTTGCCAGTCTTGGGAGCAGGGTCCTAGGCAGAATTGAGTAGATACAGCACAGGAAATGTTTTGTGGCAGTTAAACTATTCTGTATAACAAGATGATACCTATAGACACAGCACAGAGTAATCTTAATTGTACTGTTTTATTTTATTTTGAGAGAGAAGTCTAATAATGTAACCAGGGCTGATCTTGAATGTCTTGACTGCTGAAATGCAGGATCTTTTCTGCCTTAGCCACCTGAGTGCTGGGATTTACTTGTGCATGTCCTCATGCCCAGCTATCTGTATCATTTTATAACTTTAAAAAAGACAATTAGAAATTAGGAGGATGCCAGAGTGGGATGTGGAATGTATAACTAGAAACCAGGGGTTTGGGTATGACTCAACAGTTAGAAACATGGCTGTTCTTCTAGAGGACCCATGTTCAACTCCCAGCACCTACATGGTGACCCACAACCATCTGCAACTCCAGTTCTAGGGGATCTGACACCCTCTTCTAGCCTTTGTGGGTAATAGGCATAGACATACACAAATACCCACATACATTAAGTAAATGGGTTTTTTTTGGTTTTGTTTTTTTATTTTCGAGACAGGTTTCCCTGTAGTTATTGGTGCCTGTCCTGAAACTAGCTCTTGTAGACCAGGCTAGCCTTGAACTCACAGAGATCCGCCTGCCTCTGCCTCCCAAGTGCTGGGATTAAAGTCATGCGCCACCACTGCCCGGCAATGATTTTTTTTTAATTTAAAAAATAAATAAATGTGATTTTGGAAATCACACTACAAGGGGTTGGAGGAATAGGACTAACCTAAGTACTTGTAGAAATGAATCTTTTCCTTCCTGTGAGGATCCTGATCCTACTATACATAGAGAACCACGGGCAGTGCTGGCTTCAGTATAGTTCTGACTTGGGTTAGAGGCACCGTCCAATTCCGCCCCCAAAGTGGCCCTTTTTAGATGACTGTCCCAAGTCCAGTAACTGATATCTTTGCAGTAATTTTGTACTTCTAAAAGTGTTCTAACTTATAAACTCAGTTTTCAAGTTTAGTTTCTGAAAAACGTTATAAACAAATGATGTGTGTATATTCTTTCCTAGGCCTCCAAAAAAAAGGTTTATATGCTCTATAACCTACAGCCAGATCGATCTGTGACTGGTGGAGCATGGTACAGTGACCAGGATTTTGAATCTGAATTTGTTGAGGTGCTTAACCAACAGTGTTTCAAGTTCCTACAAACCAAGGTGAGGTCATTAAGGAAATATCATGAGCCCTTTAAAAAGCTGCTTCCTGAAATATTTACTCTTGTATTTCATATTTTATAAGATCGAAAATCCTAACACTGGAAGTTTTTACTAAACAATATGTGCTGCTATTGGTGTGGCACATACGTGTAAACTTCAGAAAACACTAACATGCATTCTTGCTTGAGTCTCTTGTTCTACCCTGATAGGCAGAAACAGCAAGAGAAAGTAAACAGAATCCAATGATCCAGAGAAACAGCTCATTTGCTTCATCCCATGAAGTGTGGAAGTACATCTGTGAATTGGGCATCAGTAAGGTCAGAACTTACTTTCTACACTGTCATAGAAAGCGTGGTCTTCCTCACAGGCTGTATTACAGTGTATTTGACCCAGCCCCCCTTTCATGTACACATTCTGCTGAACCCACTTTGGAAAAGCACTGCCCTAAAGTAGACAGAGGCCCTCTTGGTGGGCTGATTCTGGCTGAACTATTCTTGAGCACAGTCCTGGCTGTGCCATTCACCACCCAAAGTCAAATTGTTCTAATATGTTCTTGATTGTGTGACAGTTGAGCTTGTCACATTAGTGTCATTTATTGATACTGTCTTACTTAATGAAATGTAAGTGGTATCATCAGCACCCTTTTGAAGACCTTTACATAAAGACACTGCTGCCAGGTGGTGGTGGTGCATGCCTTTAATCCTAGCACTCAGGAGGCAGAGGCAGGTGAATCTCTGTG
>PVIU01006141.1:0-105011 GCA_004026605.1 Ondatra zibethicus | reverse complement strand
GAACAGGCTGACATGAATGGCCAGCTGGCCACCCAAGTCCAGGGAGACATCTGGGCCTGGGCTATGACCAAGGTATTGCCCCGGGCCCTGGAGCAGCCAAGGGGGTCTGAGTTGATGTTTGTGGCTCCTGTCGTCAATGGGGGTCCATGCAAGGGCCTGCAGTGGGGTCACACTGGTGTCCAAGGGCCTCCCTGTCACGGGAGACATGGTAATCTGGGTGGCCCGCACAGCCATGGTGTGGGGGATGTTATGGTGACAGCCTGGCCTGGGCTGCTCCCGAGGACCATGTCTGGGTCTGTGGTCTGGCTGCAGCCAGGGTCTGTGTTGATGTTCCTGGTCCATGTTGCCACTAGGGCCCACCTGGATGCCTGGGGTCTGGGCCCAAACCTTTGACCATGAGGGCTTCTGAGGGCCATGCTGCCATTGGGGACATACTGATCTAAGTGGCCTGCACTGTCACCGGGGCCATGGTGCTGCCCAGGCCAGGGCTGCTGCAGAGGGCCGTGGGTCCATCAGTGGCAGCCAGGGTCTGAGTTGATGTCAGGGACCCCTGTCATCACTGAGGTTCACGTGGAGGACCGGAGTCTGGTCTGCCACCTCGGACCATGTCAGTGTCTGAGGACCATGCTGCTCCCAGGGTCGTACTGATCTGGGTGGCCAGTGTTGCCATATGGGGCCGTGGAGACCTCTGGACTCATGCCACTGCCTAGGGCCATGTCTGGTACATGGCCCTGTAGAGTCTGGGATCTAGGGTGGTGTCCATGTCTCCAGTTGCCACCAGCGGCTCTACAGGGTCTGGCCAGCCACTGGGACCATGTTGATGCCCAGGGGCCATGCTGTTGGGGTTTCTATCCTGCCCTGTTCCCACAGTTGTCAGGTCCCAAAGAATCTCACAGAATTATAAACTGATTGGCCCATTAGCCAGGCTTCTTATTAACTCTTATAACTTATATTAACCCATTATTCTTATCTTTGTTAGCCACATGGCTCAGGACCTTTTTCGGCGGGGCAGGTCACATCCTGCTTCTTTGGTGTCTGGACAGGACTGCAGAAAGAGCTTCCTTCTTCCCAGAATACTCCTGTTCTCATTGCCCCACCTCTACTTCCTGTCTGGTTTTCCCACCTATACTTCCTACCTGGCTACTGGCCAATCAGCATTTATTTAAAATATAATTGACAGAATATAGAATTGTCCCGCACCAAATAGCTATTGGTTAGACATTGCAGCAGGCTAGTTGGCTCACCCCTGCTCAGGGAAAGGGGATCCCACATCTCAGCATAGGCGTGCACCTCACCTGGGAAGCACACTAAAGCTGAGCCTGTGGTGGAGGACACAGTGACCCAGCCCTGAGGACAAGAGAGTAACAGAGATGACCCTACCTCACCCTGCTCTGCCATGCGGTGCCATGGATAAGGAAAAGATACCCATACACACACCTGTGGCAGGCAAGAGACCTGGCCCAGGGTCATGAAAGTGAGAGAACGAGTCCTCCCTATACCAGCTACAGCACACGGGGAGCAGGCCCTACACTGCCACGGACTGGCTCAGGGGAGCCCCTCAGACCATGGGAAAATCAGGGTCTTGGTACCAGGAAGGCACAAGTTAGGCAAATGACAGACAGACACAACACACAAGGGAGTGGTTGGAATCTGCTGCAACTTTACTGAATTCATGTTGTCGTTATATAGTATTCAATCAAAGAACAAACCAGAAGGCCACATATCATTACTTGGCATAGTATGAAGGCTTCTTTTAGTCACATTAGCGATGAGTATGTCCTTGGAAGGGGAGCTCTTATCCTTGGGAACATAGATCTCAAACAAGTGGTTTCATTTTATCCAGGAATAGAAAGTTTCTGTCTCATATTTGCTATCATGGCCCTTCCTTTTTCTCCCCCTTTCTTTATTTCCTCTAGTAGCCTAATATGCCTAATCAGTTCTCTGCACCTGCTGCAATATACTTTTTTGTACTTTCTCATGTAGCAAACACCATGGGGGTTAGGATCTTGCAAGCCTATCCATAAATGGTAGAGCTAAGTAATACTGCTTTTGTTCCTCAAATATCATGTGATCATCAAATGACCATCATCCTCATATCTTCCTGTGTATGGAATGATGTCATCTGGTGACTCAGTTGTACTCCTGGGTGGTTCCCATCATATATCCCTTATCCTAAACTTTATTAACCCATGAGCCTTACGTGTTAGAATGCCTAATCTTGCAAGGGATTTTTTCCTAGTTTCTTTATTCCCAGAATGGGGGTTTCCTAACAACATCTGGATCTTAACCTATATTTTCCCCAAATCATCAGTCCTATTTAGGAAAAGTTCCTGCTGCTGTAACTCATCCATAATATCCCCCCAGTATTTGCACAAGGGCTTGAAACACTGGAGGCATCTTGAGCACTGTATTAGTATCATTATCAATCCCAGGAACATCAAGGGGTTCTCTGGTAAAATTATACATTTTGGCCAAGTATAACAAAGAACATTATCAGGAAACAGGAAAGAATAGCAGAGGCAGCTAACCATCTATGACAGCGGTGAGTATATAATCTTGAGTTCAAGTTCATGACCTGAGCTGATTGCTAAGGAACCACTGGAGGCCTATCCGTGAATGGCATGAACCCCCCAGCCTGTGTCCTCCGGACCAGAGGCATCGTTGTCACACAGGCAACACCACTGTGGGTGTGGCACTACACCCTGCCTGGGCAGCACCCTAGAGCTCTAACCCTGTTGTCTGGGAAGGGACAGAGGTTAGCCAGCCCTGAGGGTATGGGAGCAGGAGAGTAGACCCTGTTCCTCCCTCATGTGCCCCCTATAACAATCGGGATAGAGAAACTTGCCTGGGCAAAATAGTAGAGCTGGCCTGTGATGCCTGTACCACCTGGAACCGTGATCAGGCTAGGGTCTTGGGATAAAAAAAAAATGTTCAGAGACATGGGTCACTCTTGAAACAAGAATGCCCATTTTATTGTGTTCTAGGGCAGCTTATATAGGGCTCTCCTTGACTAATGGCCACACCCTAGCTCTCGGGATTTTTCAGCTGCAAGCCTACCAGAAACCACTCCCCTGCCATCAGGAACTCATAAGGGTCTCTTGCCCAGAGCAGTTGCAAACACAGGAAAACAAGTTGTTTATTCTGGCAGGCAAGGGGTCATAGAAAATTCAGGGTCTGAGGGTCTGCAGTCCCCAACACTGGCCATGGTGATATGAGTGAGGGAACCCATATATGGGGCCTAAGAGCAGGAGAACTGGCTGCGCTCCTTGCTGTAGGTTACACTGGGTGAGCAGCCAGGTAGTGATGGTCGTGGGAGTTAGTAAGCTGACCAATCCAGCTACCACTCAGGGCTAGAGCCAGGGCTGAGTTGGCCCACCCCAACATCCACCTCATCTATGAACTGTTGGAGCATGTAAAGGGGATGAACCTACAGATCCAGAACAGCAGAATCTCCATGACACAGGACAACAACAGGATATCCAAGAGGATCCCCAGTGAGAGCCCATTATCAGCAGTGTAGCAGAAAGAGAGGCTTCGAGCCAGACCAATGACTCAGCAATGAACACTTGCAAGAAGAGGTAAACAGATTAGAGGGTAAACTTGTGTCTCAGCAGGTCACACTACAGCTTCCACAACAAGATTTTTCTTTTTGTTGTTGTTTTTTTTTTTATTATTATTGTTTTGTTTCTTTGGTTTGGTTTGGTTTTGGGTTCTTTTAGATTTGGTTTTGTTTCAGGGGGAGATTGCAAAGGCGGTGGATGTGAGGGGACAGGGAGATAAGAGGAATCGGAATGAACGACGCAAAATCCACACAGAATCAATGAAAGTGAAAAAAAAAAAACAAAATAAAGAAACCCTCTATACTACATAGCAATAGCCAGCTCCAGAAAGTCAGTCTGTATGAGCAAAGTCTGTCTGCATGAGGAAAGACCATAGAGCTAGCTAGTGAGCTAAGGGGGCTCACAGCCCATGTCGTCATATTGTGTGCACCTTCTCTCTCTCACAGTGATGGGCTAGGCCATCAGTTCTCATGATGCCTGAGAGAGGAAACAGGGTCTAGCCTAGATGGCTGGATTGAGCCTTGGAGTAGAAGGATTTCAATTCCAGGGGCCAGGGATGTGGTTGAGTTGCTAGAGCATCTGCTTAGTGTGCACCAGGTCCTGGGTTTGATCTTCAGCACTCCATCAAACACATTATGGCACCTGCCTATTATCTTACCACTCAGGAAGTGGAGGCCAGAGAATCAGTCCAAAGCCATCCTGAGTTACATAGCTAGTTCAAGACTAACCTGAGCTAAAGAGAAGGCGGGGAGGTGACTGCCATTCCAAAATTCCTCTGTACTTCCTGTCTATTTGTGGTAGGTGGAAAAGGTTGAAGCTAAGATGACATGTGATGAGCCTCACAGGACCCCACTAGGGTCAGCCTCCAAATGCTGATCAGTCAGGGGACTCTTGGGAGACTGTTGCTATAGGAAAGTAGCTAAAAATCAAAATGGTCAGAGGCCGGAAGTAAAGACAGGCCTCACAGGTTTTTTTTTTTTTTTTTTTTTTTTTTTTTTTTTTTTTTTGTCTCCCTCTTATGGTACAGTCCCTGCTGGGGACAAGATGTCGCTGTCATGTGACATGAAGGTTTACAGACCTAAGAGGGTGAGTTTTGTAGTGGGGCAGCTTGTTTACCACCCCACTGGTGAGAATTCCTCTAGCTGTAAATTTATCAGGCTGCCTCTGAACTTCCTGAGCTCAGTTCTGAAAGTTGGATGACTTCCAGTGGGTTCAGGGAAAAAGGAGCCTGCACTCAAGCTGAAAGGGAAGTAGGAGGTGGGGGTCTCTCAGAGCCGGGTCAGAGACTGTCCCCAGGAAAGGTGAGACTGCACCAGGGAAGGAAGTACCTGGGGGTGAGAGATCTGAGTGTATAAAGCACTCAGCACCAGCGGGTGCTGAACAAGCCAAACTCACTGAGGAGCAGTCGGTTCTAAGAGGAACTGGAAAGGGGAGCAGGACCTAGAAGGTATGACGTCATACTACAGGACTTTTAAGGATACTCTGGGTTTACAGTTAGGGATCAGCAGCAATAGCCCAGCAGCTTTGCAGAGCATCCGTACCTATGCAAGATGATGCCTGCCCCCAGGGAGTCGGAAAGATGCTTGCTAGAAGTACTAGAGAGAAAACCACATCATAAACTCCCCAAACGCAAACTGCCAAAACCAAAAGCTGTTTCTGAGTCTAACCTGGGAGCTAGTTTAAACAGTGACAACCCTACAGCTGTGGCCTTCTCAGCTCCAGGCACAGTGGTGTCTCTCGGGGGACACTGAAGGGTACCAATGTGGTCTTCACATTCAGCTGAAGTTCTTCCCAATCCAAGCTGTCCAGGGTTCTCTGAATGCTGACGCATGTGACTTTCCTTAGAGGAGTGGTGAGGACAACAGAGTCCCAATCTGAGGTCCCTGGGCCAACTGCATCAGAGACACCAGGGAGAAAGAACGTTTTCTAAACACACAGTTTTGTCGCAGATGTGGAGAACAAAGGTAAATGCTGACAGTAGAGAGGCCAAGTCAGAAGAAACAAGTTCTCGGACAATGTAGGCTATATGGTGAAGTCCTGTCGCAAAACCAACAAAGCAAAAAAGCCATAAAAACATGTTTATGAATCAGGATCTCTATGAAAATGATTTTAGCCATCTATAGATAATCCCCAAAGGTACCAACTTGGGAAAGCTCTGCACTAGACTGATTTGAAGGTGTCTCAGAGATTATACATTGTCAGACTCCACCTATTTGACTTCCTTCAATAGATGGTTCAGTTTCTGCCTTCTGTGAATTCAACTCTCCTCAAGCAAAGTTCCTGGCTTCGACAGGCACATCCAGATGGCAGAAAACCCATAGAACTAAATGGGGCTGTCCTGCCAGGGGCCTCCTTGCTGTTCAAAGCCCCACCCCCTCTGGAATCTACCCAGACCTTTGCCAAGATCAGTCCTACCTGACAGATTATAAACTAACTTTGACCCATTCACTGATGATCAACCAGTGTCTATTTTGCATCTCAGAATCCAGGACTCTCTTTTCTGCCCTCCTCTCCCTAGGATCAAGGAACTGAATCTCTCAGGCAGACCCACCTTCCTCCCAGGCTTCAGTTCACTGAGACAGTCTGCCCTTGCCTCCTCTCTGCAGACCTCAGACTGCCCCTCCCCAACAGGGAGTTGTCTTCTTTCCTGAAGAGAAGGAAGGAAGCTTTGTTCTCCCCATCACCTCCACCACCCCCGACCCCCACTGCACCAAGAACTAGAATGAACTCTGAATCTGTCATTTCCATAAATGAACACACTGGATTATCTCATTGTGTTTAAAAATGTTAGTTTATCTCATGCTCCTTGTGAGGAGGCCGCTTGTTGGTTTCCGGCTGCTCGGCCCCAAAAATAGTCACACAGAAACCATATTATTTGCAATACTGTTTGGCCAATAGCTTAAGCATATTTTTGGCTAACTTATATCCTAAACTAACCCATCTTTATTAATCTGTATATTGCCACATGGCTGTGGCTTACCTGGTAAAGTTCCGTCCAGCATCTGTCTCCTACAGGGGCTACGTGGCTTCTCCCTGACTCTGCCTTCTTCCTCCCAGCATTCAGTTTAGTTTTCCCCACCTAGCTAAATTCTGCCTTGCTATAGGCTCAAGCCAGCTTTCTTTATTCATTAATGGTAATCACAGCATACAGAGGGGAATCCCACATCATATGCTCACTGAACAAAGACACACAAGCTACCTGCAAAGATTTGCAGAGAAACACACACGCATGCACAGGCATTCCAGTGTCTACTATCAGAAGAGAACACACTGGAAAGGGAGGGTGGAGAGTGCTCTGATCAACAGTGTCCATCTTTCCAGGAGGGAAATATCTTCTCGTCCTTCCCCATCCTTCAGCACCTCGATGCTGACTCTGCTGGTGCATGGACACTCTGAATTCCACAGAGAGCCTGTCTTAGCATGGAAGGCACAACAGCTGGCCTCACACTCTCAGCAATCCTCCTGTCCTCACACTTACGACAATCCTCCAGTACTGAGGTTACATGTGAGGCCAACGCTTGCAGCTTCTCCTTCATGTTTGAAGAAGAGTTTTGCCAGATAAACAATTCAAGGTTGACATTCTTTCCCCAGTATTTTGTGTCAACTGATTTCTGGCTGGTGCTGAGGACGTGACAGTATTCTTGTTCAAGGCCCCTTCTGTATGATGGATCACTTCTTCCTTACTGTTTTCACGATTCTCTTTGCTGCCTCTTGAAAGTTTGATTATAACGTGCTCAGGTACGAGTTTCTTTGAGCTTATCCTACCTAGAGTCCATTTAATGTCTTTGATGTGTAGACTAGTAGATTTTGTTGAATGTGGTCACTATCTCTCCAGCTACTGCTTCCTCTCCTTCTTCCCCTTCTGGGAGTCCTATCACATGCGAGCTTCCCAGGTCCTTGCTGTGCTGATTTTTCTTAGTCTCTTTCTCCTCTCTGTTCCTAGAGGGGGATCTCAATTTTCCACCTTCCAGTTCACTGGTTGCTTTTTCTGCTTATTCAAACCTGCTGTCAAGCCCCACAGAAAACTTTTCATTTTATTATGCTTTTCTTTCAACTCCAGAGCCTCTGCTTAGTATTTTAAATGCTGTGCATCTCTCTCTTCCTGGTGGTGTTCTCTATTCTATGGGGCTTTGCTTTAAACATTTTTTTAAGTTCTTTAGATATGGTTCCCTCTGCTTATTTTGAAGGAATTTTAAGAACTGACTTAAAAACTTTTTGTGATAAGTCTTATATCTGAGCTTCTTCTGGACAGATTTATTGCAAGTTTTCCCTATATACAGGCTGTATTGGTTAATTTCCTGCTGCCTTGACAACACCATGGTCAAAGCACCTTGTAGAAGAAAGCATTTTCCTAGTCTTATGATTCCAGAGAGTAAGAGTCCATCGTGGCCAGTAGATATGGAAATGGGGAATGCATAATGGCTGGAGTAGTAAGCTGGTGGCTAACATATTGAAGAGAAAGCAGCAAGCAGAGAAAGCTAACTGCAGATAGGGTGAGGCTTTTTTGCTCTCAAAGCCCAGTTCTGCAAGGCCACACCCCCCAATCCTCCCCTAACAGATTGCCACCAGCTGGTGACCAATTGTTCAGGTGCTGGAAACTATGGGGGACATTTATCATTCAAACTACCACATTAGGCAATGTTTTCTTCACTTGTTGAAAATGGACTCTTTAAATAATAGGGTTCTGTTGTTTGTTTGTTTTTGAAGTAACGAATTTTGGAGCACTTTACTCTGCCATACCCACAGACATCACTTCACGGTACACTGAAACCTTATAGACAGAATCTGGGTTCAGTAAAGGGTGGATAAATGGAAGGAAGTCATGGAAAAGTTTAGTCCTAAGAAACAGCAGCCATGATCCAGTCCAAAAAATTATGATGACCAAAGGGAAGGTACACTGGGGAGCCAGAAAACTGTGGCGGCAGCTGTGCTGCTGCTGCTGCTGCTGTTAGTGACTGAAAGAAAATGTCAAGTTTCACTGAAACCTAACAGATGGTGACACCATTTCCAAAGTAGGAGGTCTACAGAAGAAGAGAAAATGTAGCCAATGGAGTGACTAGGAGCATCACAAGAAACCCAAGGCTTGACGGGAGCAGTAATTGTCAGAAGAAATATTAAAGGTGTGTGGTGGAAGCCCCAGTCTCTGGTAAATCTTTGGTATTAACTTCCTGGAGGTATCATGGCCACTAGGAACAAGAGTGGTGATATTCTGAAGACATGGTGACCAGCAGAGCCGGGAAGGCTGACATCCTGGAGACACAATGACTGCCAAGAGACAGGCTTGCTAATCAGGAGTAAGCGATGTGCAGTAGCTTCTGATGAGTCAGGTAAACGAGCAGCAGGGTGACAGATTTCCAGATGCTCATGTAGTTCACTCTCCAGGCAAACTCAGAAACATGCCCAAGGGATAACAAGATCTTGTTGGGGTCCTGGCCACAATATTGGGTGGGGTGAAAGCTGGGGAAAGTCATAGCTATTGTGAACATAACCTCTTGCTGAATTTTGAGGTATAGTTGACTTAAGAAAAACAAAGTCTGAATACACTGCCTGAGATTGTTTGGGGTGTGCGGCACTGTTGCTCAGCCTTGATCCTGTTCCGTCTCGCCCTTTTCACCAGCACAAGCTGCCAACCCCATCTGTGAGGACAAGGTAGCTGAAAAACAATAAACAGGAACTGTGTGGCTGAGGGGAGAAATGTGCTGTGCTGATAATAGCCAGATTTTTACATTCCTCATTTGTTGAGCACATCCTGTGACTATTGGCATAAAGGTGAGGGAGTTTCTAAGATTGGGTTGAGGGAAAAAAAAAGCCACCCTAACTGTTAGGTCACAATGTTTCATGGCTGGGGTTTCAGACTGAATAAGAAGGGGAAAGTGATCTGAGCACCCACGCACCCACTATTCATCATTCTTTGCTTCTTAATCGTGATCAAGATGTCACCAGTTGCCTCTTATCCCCCCCCCCACAGTGCCTGTTCTGATAATAATGGGCTGTACTTTCAAAATATGAGGCAGAATAAATTCTTCTTCCCCTCCCTTCTCCCTTCCTTCATTCTGGTTATCATGTGTTTGATCACAGCAAAGGGTAGAGGAACTAAGACATCCCATTGAATGGTGAGCTGTGGCTGCCTCCTGGACACTGAGGCTTCCTTGTGCTCACAAACAAGCAGGTATGAAGAGAAACCTCAACCTACTGGGGCTCACTGGTCCTGGTCAGTGATAGGAAGTCATGCGGTTGTGGTACAACAGGCACAGAGGAATATATGTGACCTGCCATCCTGGGACCAACTGCAACTTACCCATTTGGGCAAGGACAGCTAGCTCAGCCTAGGAGGACTATGGTCATAAGGGACTCATTCTAATCCCTCAGGAGGGGTGATTTTGTCACACCAACAGGAAGTACCAAGATGAGCAAAGGTGAACGCAGATGGTGAGGGGCTTTGAGAAGAGGGAGTTGGGGAGGAGGGTGCCTGGGTCAGCTGTGGCCCAAGATGGGTGATTGCAGTGCCAAAGACTGCAGTTCAGCCTAGGAATCTTGCTTTCTCAGTTTCCCCAGGAAAAGCAGAATCCTGAAAGAAGAGATCCCTAGACACATATGATCAGTGAATATGCACGAAACAGTTCTAACAGCAGTGGCAGCCCTGAATGTTCTCCAAGAAGAAACCTGGTACTCAGCTCCAAGATATACAGCTAGTTGTCAGCCACCAAAGGCGACACCTTCAGGACCCACCTCAGCTTTTGGCATGCAGCCATGCCCTTTCCAGGAGGTTCCTACTCAAAAGCTGAGCCCAGCCCAGACACCAATATATCTCCAGTGCAGGACTCTGACTGACCAGTCTGCACTGCGGAGCTCCTTGCTGAGCTGGTACAGGCTTTGTCTGTTTGGGAACATGGCACCATAGCCCCAAAGTTTGCCTGACCCTTTTCTACTCGTCCCTCAGCTGTACAGGCATCCCCTTGTAAACGTCTAGCTCTCCTGTCTCTTTCCAGGTGCTTCTCAGAGCAACTGACAGCAGGATTGCTCCCCACTCAGAAATGGGCCTAAAGAAGCGCTGCAGCGTATGGTAGGCCTTACAATGAGAATGTGCCTCATTGCTTAGCCTGTGCGTCCCTTGCCATGTCCAGGTCCTAGTGTCCCCTGCTTAGCCTGAGGTAGCTAGCAGGGCTGTGTTACTGCCCTCAAGCAGAGGAAAATCTCAGGGAAGAGGCACAACTATCATCCTGACCTGAATCCTCCTGTTCCTGGTTCTAAGGCTGTTCCCATTCATTTTTTTTTCCCCTGGTGCAGGAAAATGTTTAAGGCAAACAATCCCAGAGCTGGTGAAGGCCTGTCATACAAGTGACTGTCACTCGGGCACCAGAGGTGTGAAAAGCTCACCTTGGCCAAAGTACTTAGGCATTTCAGTGGCCTCTTTATGAAATCAGGCTACTGTTTCGTGTGAACAGGAAATGCAGATTCAAGATTTCTAAAACTCTGCATTTATACAGTGACATATACTCACGCCATGTACATTTTTATTATATCGGTAATGTGTGTATAGAAGTCCGTATTCAAATGTTTGTAATGGAAGTATGTATATAATTCAGATATACCGTTCCCCCTCGTCTTGCAATTCTTTTGGGGGGTTGCAAACTGTAGGGAATATGATGTTTAATTTGGCCTGGAGATCATGATCCCTGCATAGGACTGTGGTCTAACCCATCTAGGAAGCTGCTGTTGCTCACAGGCCATCTTGCATTGGTTTGGCTCAGCCTCTAGTCCATTTTTGTAAGGCTCATGTATGCAGAATTGAAGCCTGGTGCTCACCTGCTTTCCAACCAGATGCCTTGCTTTGCCGGAGACTCCAGAAGTGTTGGCGTTGTTTCAGCCGCTTAATTCCAATAAAAAAAATGTTACTAATTGAGGGGGGGAAATATAACTCTGATTGTTTTATTTTTCATTGAACATTTTACTGTGTTAATTTAGCTCATTTTTTTTATATATTGATACCAGGTATACAGAATATTCTGTTTTATGTCTGTAAAATCCACAGTTCAAGAAAAACATAATCAGGTCCCATTTCTCCCGCCATCTTCTGTCTACCCTATTTCATGGATACAAAAGCACAACCCACAGATTTACCCCTGGGTCTTGCCACCATCCTTTGTTGCCACTGACTTGGCCTCCACTAAGCAGTGACAGGCCAGCCTAGCAAAGTGCTCACTGTAGGCCCATATTTCTATATGGTATGGCAGCCAGGCTCCGAAGCCATAGGCCCCACCGGAGGTGGTCACGCAGCCCTGCAGACAGGCTGTCACTGCCCTAACAAAAGGTCAGGATGTTGTTGCTCCTTTCTTTGTAATTTGGAGGATGCCTGATAGAGATGCTGATTGAAGCCTACGTGACAGGCAGCATACACAGCAGACAGGTAGATGTGGACGTGACAAAACGCCATTCACCTGGTTACCTAGGAGACAGAATGCTGGTGTATTTCCCACTCAGTTTATGTTTTGGTATAAAAGCTGTTTGGAGAATAAACAAGAGGAATTCTTCAGGATGTGAACTCAGGACTTCACGAGGGACCACTGAGAATCTCCCTCCCAATAAAGCCATGTGAGTTGTGTCTTTATTCCTGTGCCTCCACACCGGTCCAGAGAGATTTTATGTTGGGGTCTGGTTGAGAAAAATAAAACAGCACCAGACCCCGACAGCTCATCATCTCCTAATCTAGCTACCCTCTCCCCCCAAAAGGTTAAGGCAGTTTACAAAAAAAAAAAAAAAAGAAATTAGGCTTTTCCCCTAAACCAGAAAAAAAATGCCATCAGAAGGAAAGTGTGAAGTCACAATCCAATTCATCTTTATTATCTCATTCAATTTGATATACTTATACAAGCATTTTCTACAAATTACTGTGTTAAGACAGATGTGGCATTGAATTATAGCAGAATCACTTCTTGGCCTTTTGGCTAAGATAAAGTATAATAACAAAAACATATCAATTCCGAGACTTCATTATCCTACCAATAGGTTAATCTTGAAGCTAACTAAACACATGTGTTATTTATCTTATCCTCAAGGTACATATGAAAGTAGCGGATATTTAAAATGCCTGATCCTTAATACACTTTGGAGGTGGTTTCATATTGTTCATCTCCACATATGGTCCACCTCAGGCACTTCCAGTAGATATTCTCAGCCATGCACTAAACACCAGGAAATAAATTTCACACTAGCAAAGCTGGGCACAAAGACAGAATGAAGTTGTAATGTTATGTTCAGATCCACTTTCTGCCATGCCTAAGAATGCTGGCCTTGTCTCTCTGTGTGTGTCTGTATCTGTCTGGATCCCCTGGTTCTTGGGGTACCATCTTATTGGGGCTCAACTGAGTCTTGGTCATGGTGTCAGTCCTGACTCTGTTTGACCTGGCAACATGGTTTTGACCCTTAATATCATCTTGATATTCAAAACATTTCCAATACTCTCTACCTTATTCTCTTTGTCCTCTAATTTCCTACTGCTTAGCCTAACTTGACAATTTATTCATCCAAACACCTATAGCCAACATGAGATGCATTTATCCTTCAGTCTTTAAAGTCATGGACTTTCTTTGAGGGGACCCATCCCACTAGTCCTGCCATCCCATATCCCACCTGCCTCTGTCTGATAGCATCACTATGCCCTGGACCTTTTAATTGCTCACTTGAGCTCATTATTTAAACACACTAGTAATTTTTGTTTTAAATTGATGGCCAACATACACCCATGAATCAGAATGGTCATCCCTGAGACTATTGGCTATTGCCAGCAGATCTTTCACCTGAGCCTCCCGGTCTTGACCAGTTTCTTTGTTATTAAAAGCACAAACTCGCCCCTTACACTTCTTAAGTATTCTTTTCAGGGCTTTGTTCTTTGTGTTACTAGTATAGTCATGAAGGTCTCCATCCCCTAGATCTTCCTTCCGTGTAAACAACACAATCATATCTCTCATAATTTTTTCTTTAAAAATGTCCTCCAGTTGCTCCACTGCTGCCTCATCTTCCTGGGTGAACCGCCCCAGCTGGAGTACCAGGACAAAAACCTTCATTCCTTCTTCACAGAGAGATAAACAGTAATTGACCTCCTTCTTTAACCTGGAAGTATCCTTCTGAAGATCAGGCAGCTGGCTGAATGATGGAGTGTCCACCACCACAATATCCTGCCAGTCCACTGTCCTCTTGCCGCTCTGGCTCCTACTGGTGATGGGCTGAGCTCCAAGTTGAGACAGGAAGGCAGGTTTCCCCAAAATAGTGTTCCCAGTTGCACTCTTCCCAGTACCACTCCTTCCTAAGAGGATGATGTTTAAGAGTTCTGTTGCAGAGGAAATTGGGAAGGACTCAGAACTCATCTTTCCAAGTTATTCACACACTAGTTTCATCCTTAAGCTCACCAGGCATCCCCCAGCAGCTCTACCCCACACATGGTTTGCCCAGTTCATGTGGTCTATGAACTCAACAGAGGGACTTGGACAATGCTCTGTTCACTGTCCATCTATGAACATAGCATACCTCCCGCCTCTGGATCTACTCTGCTCCCTTCTCTAGGACCTCATCTTAATCCCTGGTACCTATAAGAAACAGTGACCTTATAAGCTTTGCCTCTTATCTTTGCTGGGTCCAGTCCACACATTTCATTCTTACCTTGTGTTCCTACTGTGAGTAAGTCCCCCTATTGCAAGTTCCTAATAGTCATGCAAAATGTCTTTGAAGTATTTGAAAATCTAGTCCATACAATTAGATTTTCAGAGGGAAAAAAAGCATCACATTCTATCAGTGGATTACCAATTGTGTTGGTTGTCTCATACTAAATTCACTAAAAGCAAGATGAACCTTACTGTGTCTTTCAATGATGAGTCAAAGAAACTTCCTGGTTAAAATAACTAACTGCCCAGGAACACCGTTATTTGTGGTGTTAGCGATGGAAGAGAAGGTTCCCTATAAATAGTATTTGTAGGTGCAGAGATCTGATTATATTTACCCTTCTGGGTGTTCCTGGTGCCTTTGCACTTTGTACTGTGTTTCTTCTCAGTGGTCCTCCATCATGAGCTCCTTGTCAAGTCACTAATGTCTATGTCAAACTAAAGAGGGAGGAAAGCCCATCTGGGCCTTCCTACCAGGACAACTGGTGAGCTACTCCTGCTGAACCCAGTCTCATAGCTATGTTTAAAGGGTTAAAATAGACCATTGATCTGAACCAGCATGGGCATGCATACGTGCACATGCACACATGCAAGCACACACTCACACACATGCTTCAGCACTCATGCCATGTATTGACTCAGCTGTCAAGTCTGTCTAATCCACCCTTCCTGCCATTTGAAGCCCTGTTTCCGTGAAGACCATTCTCATCTTCTCCTAAGAGGCATGCTCAGCCAGTCCTATTTCTTTTCTTGAAGTTTCCAGTGTGTACTCTCTGCTGTGCCTCCCCTTTTACCCCAGCCATCTAAACCTTCCTATTCTCTAATTCTTCCTATTCTTCCTGTTTCAAATTGAGCTTCTCCAATGCTCTCTCCTGGCCTTCTGGTTTTCCTATACTTCTTTAGGCAGCTCCTCCAGGTGGGATGTAAAATGGGCAATGAACAGAGACAGCCATTTGGGGTACTAATCTTCCTGGGTAAGCACATCTGAGTCAGAAGAGAAGAGAGGAGTAGAAATGGGAAAGACCTCAGATGAGGTCCACAGAGCAGGGAGTGCGGACAAGATGGGCAGTTCCTTCCCCAACAGGTAACAGCTGGAATCACCTCATTTAGTGCCACATGGTACCCATCTGCCACAAGCATTCAGGTTCTCTGTCCTTGTCATGTCTTAGCTCCTAACTCTCTTGCTCTTCCTGCTACTTTTACTTTCCTAGTACATGCATCTAAGGGTGTTCATATATTATATGTTTAGATGCACATGTATGTGCAGGCATACATATGCATGAATGGTATTCATGGAGAGACCAGAGGACAACCACAGCTGTCATTGCTCAGCCGCAGCCCACCTTGGTTTTAGAGACAGAGTCTCACTAGCCTGAAACTTGATAAGTAGGTAAGGACAGCTGGCCAGCAAGTCTCAGGGATCCGTGTGGTCCAGTACCAAGAGTGCAGCATTTACCGCCACACCTGGCTTTTTTGACATGGGTTCTGGGGATCAAACTCAGGTTTTCATGCTTAGTCAAGTGAGTCATCTTCCAAGCCCTACTTATATTTTCTTATAGTTTCCCCATCTCCAAAGCAGGGAAGAATAAATAACCCAGAGAGGGTTCTGGGTTAAGAAAACAGAAAAGCAAAACGGTGACCTGAAACTGTCACTGAGCTGAGTGCTGAGTTCTGGCAACAGCAGACAGCAAGAAGATCGGGAGAGGTTTCCATGCTGGAGAGGTGGGATAGGAGTCAGGAAGGAATTAAAGATAGGCCATGAGAGTGTACATAAAAAAAAAAAAAACCTCGTAACTTTAGGATAATTTGAAGAAGACACCCAAGTATGTACCTGTTAATTGGTTTTGAGACATGGTCTTATTTATAACCCAGGTTGACCTTGAACTCACGATTCAAACAATGAACTTGAACTTCTGGTCCTCCTGACTCTACTTCCCAAGTGTTGGGACTGCAAGCATACACCATCACACCCAGCTGATGACCTGCTGGGGATCAACCCTAGTGCAGGCTGGGTAAGCACTGCAATGAGCTGCAACCCGAGCCTAGACCTTTTCTCACTCTCTGCACTTCCTTCAAAAAGTAATAGCTCTAGATCATGCCTTAGATCCCAAGCACTGGATCCAAAGCCATCCCCTATGCTCAGCCGTACCTTTCTCTCTGAAGATGCAAGGCTTGTTGCCATTGCGCTGCACCATGCTCTCGACTTGGCTCAGGAGTCTGTCCACCTGGCTCCGCTCCTCCTCCACAGATGCCCGGTAGTTGAAAGCAGTGTATCTTTCTCCAAATTTCAAGCTGAGGTCCCGTAGATCACTATTTTTACTTATAAATTCATCTAGAACCTGATCCTCTAAATCTTCTTTCCTGGTAAAGAGAATAATTGTGAACTTGGTGAATTTTTCTCCAAAAATATGTTTGACGGGGTTGAACATCTTGTCGTCACTCTTTATCATAGAGTTCAGTGGTGTCACCAACAGGAAGGCATGGGGACCAGGAAAGGTAAGTTTCTTGACATCAGCTGCATTAGGCTTCCATGATGAGATCTCTGGAGAATCAATGACCAGAAATTTCTTCCTGTTCCAGATCCTGCTATGGGAGACAAAGTCCTTGGTGACCTGCTGCTCACTGAACTGAGTCTTAAAGGGCCACTTCCCCAGAATGATGTTTCCTGCCGCACTTTTCCCAACACCACGCTTCCCTATGAGGAGGACCCTCAGTTCTGGCATCTCCACATCCTCAGTGCATCCTGTAAGCTGAGACTCTTTCCTCTTTATACCTGTGAGACAAAAAATTAAAAATAAAAAATAGACCCACCGTGTCCTCCTGTAGTTGAATACAGTTGTGAACTGCTCTACAAAGCCTCATACCTCTGCCTGAGCAGGCCTCTCACCTTGGGCAGAACCCAGCCACCCAGGTAGAAACGATGGGAAGGAAGAATGAACTAGAAGGACTATGGGAAGCCCAGGATTTTCCAGGAGAATGGCTTTGCTAAACTGAACTTCTGCTGTCCCTCATTCTTCAAAAGCAAGTATGATGTCATGGGCTAAGGCAAGGGCTGTGACAATCTGGTTATTAAATGCCCCTTAGCCTTACACTCACACAATCAAAGACCCAGTTGTTGGTTTGGTTTTTTTTTTTTAACATGTATGAAACTCAAATGCATGCTGAGTGGAAGAATCCAGACACAAAACTGACATTGTGTATGGCTCCATTATCTGAAGTTCAGAACGGGACAAATTCATCTGTGTTTATGAGAGTCTGCGGAATAGTTGTCTATGGGAGGAGGCTGTAAGAACTAATTTTCTTCACAGAGGAGAGGATATTATTTTTATATTAACTTTCTAATTAACATGCAAAAAATGCTTATAAACATTTGTGTTTATTGTCGCATTATTTACAATATAATAATAAGCCTAGAAACCAACAACAGTTAAATGAAGAAAATCTGGTATGGGGGTTAGGAAACAAGTCAGCTGCTAAGCAACTTGCCTTAAAGAATGGGGAGTCTAGTTCAACATCCTAAACCCATGAAAAAAATAAAATCCAAGAGTAATGGTGCACACTTGGAATCCCAGCACTTGGGGGCAGAGACAGGTAGATCCTAGAGCACTTTGGCCAGGCAGTCTTGTCTACAGGGTGAGCTCCAGGCAAGGACAAGATCTTGTCTCAATAAAAAAGTGCCTAAGGTGATACACGGAGGTTGTCCTCGGGCCTGCATATTTACACAATACACAAACATGTTCACACTTACCTGCACACACTCATGCACACATACACAAATGAGAATACTCATCCACAAATTTGGTATGTATATATGTGTGTACACACACACACACACACACACACGCATACACACATATATCAGTCTTATTTGGCTATAAAGAAGAATAAAATTAGATCCGGATGGAACTAGAAAACAAAACAATGAGTCCTTGCTATGTCCCTTTGGCCAAATTGTTCCCCTCTGACTCTCAGAGCACACAGGGTAGGATGCCCCAGTCTGTTGAAAGGGCAAGAGAGGATAACACCCTGGTAGTCTCCGGTAACTTGACAGGCATAGAGAGCTACAGAGGGTTCATGGTCAAGGAAAACTTGAGTCAGGCTTTGAATTCTGCTCCCACACACTTCCCCCTTGCTCTCACACCCTGCACATAGGACAGAGCTCCTCACCCTACTATCCACACAAGCTGCTTACTCAGGTTTCCATACAAATATGACTGCTTCTCAGGCGCTCCCCCAAACTGCTCCCACAGTCACACAAGACAAGTGTCACGCATTTCCCTTTACCCAAAAAGTGTTGTAACCTTAGTCAGAACGGCCATCAAGAACACAAATGACTGCACATGCTGGTGTGGATATGGGAGAGGGAATGAACCCTTGCATACTGTTTGGGGGTAAAAACTGGTACAGACGTCTTGAAATTCAGTCTGGAGGTTTCTCAAAAGAAATGGAAATAAAACTGCTCTCTGCCCCATCCATATGACTCCTGCCATACACCCAGCAGACTCTATACCACACTGCAGAGATCTCTGCTCATCTGTGATTACTGCTGCTCCGTTTGCAATAGCTAAGAAATGGGAGAAACTTAGCTATTCATCAGCCAGTGAATGGACCATGAACATGTGATACATATACACAAGGCAATATTATTCAGCCACAACGAGAAATGAAGGTCACAGGTAAATAGATGAAACTGGGAGTAATTATACTGAGTGGTGTAACCCAGGGCCAGACAGACAAATGTCTTGTGCTTTCTTTCATATGTGGATCCAAGCTTGAACTTCATAGTTCTCCTGGTTTGATGTGGAGTTCCTGTGGAAGCAGGAACTGGGAAGGGGTACGAGGGCAGGTTCTCTTGCAGAGGCAGGGGTGGTAGAACATAGGTAGAAGGAAAGTAGATGAGAGTAGAGAAATTTGAGGAGGAAGGGGTGTGCATATTGGGGAGATGAGAGGGTGGAAGGAGGATTAGCCAAAAACAAAGGGTCTCTGAAAAAACCCTTGCAGAAACTACTGTCTTGTAAACTGCCCCCTCCAAGAAACACTAAGGGAAAAAAGGATCATATTATTCCATTTGTTATTTCTTTTCAAATGAGGGCTCCCTCAATCCAGAGAGTCCATACAGTGCAGTGGATAGACGCAGGTGCTGGGAAGAAGACAGCAGACCTAGAGATGGTGTCTTCTTTCTCAGCCACCATCAGTCCCATGGTAGATGCCAGCGCTCCCGGACCATGACCATATGCAGCATGTCAACAGCTCCAAAATATCCCTCTAGTGACTACAAGGACAGCAGTGGCCTCTCTCTAACCTTGTCATCTTGAGGACAAAATAACTCCTAGAGTTTCTACTTGTAGAATTACCCCCCACTGCTTACTAGCACCAGTCCAAAGAGACCTGACTTCCTTGGAACCACCTAATGCAAGCCACGTGCCTCTGCAAGTTCTCTCCAGCCCCACGGGCTCAGGTGTCCTCTGTGTTAGATCAGCTGTCGTCACATGCATGTCCTGAGGGTTTTCCTAAAGGGCATTGGCTGAATTTTTAATCCCCAAGGCCTGTAAAATCAGTGTGTTGATAAGACATTTTCATTTGATGGATCTCATGAAAAAGAGTGCCTTCCATAGCTACTAGTGTGCCTGCCAAGATTCTATAAACTGTACATAGGCTGTACATATAAGTTTACAGACTTTGAGGACTGAAGTACATGTATGTTATTTCCTAGTCCACAATGTTAGTTTCTATTATTGTTATTATTACTAAACTTCATAAATGACATTTTTATTATTTTGTGGTACTTCCCAGTCTGTGAGATTCACTTTGAGATTTTCAGTTTTTCCACAGGGCTGACCCAGAAGTAAGCTAAAAATGCATCTGTGACTTCAGAAGCCTTGTGTGCCCTCACTGCAGGCATTCTACTTACTATTGTGTACCAACCTGTGCTGCTGCATAAGACACACAGCTGTTGGAAGTCCGTACAAAGATGCTGTGAGCTGGTACCATCCATGAGGAGTGTCCTGGTCCCCATCAGGAATAAGAGACTCATGACCAGGAAGAAGAAACAGAGTTAAGAGGAAAGCCATGGAAGGCAAGGCTGGCTCCATACATAGAAGAGAGGAGCCTAGGGCCATCGCAGTGCCCACCTTGCCTGCTGCTGCACTGAGTCCCATATGGCAGGAGTCCTCTGGGAGCAGCTGTGGACACCCACACAGACTGTTTCTCCACGGACCTTTTGTTTCTGATTCATTAGTTTCCACCTGACTTTGGCTGGGCGATGCAGTAAAGGAATGTAGACATGAGTCTAAAAGCTTGGGTGATCAACTTACCACGCAGATTGTCCCCTTCTTCATATGCAGCTCTATTCCCACAAGCCTAGAAGATGAAGGGGGAAATGACATACACACAGCCAAGAATATAGTCTGCGCAGTAACAGACAGACAGACAACTGCAGACAGAATATCTGCTGAGTGGGAAGAGGTCACAGTAAGGTCACGGTGCTCGGGTTCCTCTGTGCACCTGTCCAGTTTTCGCTGATGCTGTTGGGCAGGTTCCCAGAGATGGAGGCATTCCCAGCACCCCATTCCCTTGCTGCTCCCTGGGGTGGTGATGGAGCCTCTGACAGGAAGTTAAATTGAGAACACCTCACCAGGTGTGAAAAATCAAACACATAATTAACATGAAAACAATGCCTTTCAGTCTTGCATACTATTCTAGGGCTATTCCTAGAAACCTCCTGGGCTCCATTCTAATCTTATCTCTTGATACCCAGACCAATCAGAAGAGCCTGCCTCTGCTTCCTTACCTGTTCTCAGCCAACATCTTTAATGCATTTGATTCTCTCTCTCCCTCTCTCTTTTTACCTCCTTATCTCTTTCTCATTGTTTCAATGTAAATATGCTATGCATGATATAAAAATTAATAATCTTCCATATCCAACCTATAAGTGACAGCTGTCAATGCTTACACATCCCTCTATATTTCTCTGTGCTTATACAAATATGCACACATGTCCACACACATAGGCGAGAGTCACAGGGCTTTCTGGTCAGCAGTTTGCTTGGAATCATAAACTTCACACCTACACAAGTTAATTTAGATGGAGCTACCTGACTCCTTATGGTTGGTACATCTACTGTGTACCACTGTGAACATATGTAACTGATGTAGCCTCCTCTCAGTGGTGGGTCTTTGAGTTATCTCTGGTTTTGCTATTTCAAAAGATGTTGTGGTAAGAATCTTTGCACAGGTTATCTTTATATATTTTCCCCTTTGGATTGCTGAAATCCTTAATATTTTTAAAAGATTTATTTATCATTTTTATTTTACATGTGTAAGTGTTTTGCCTACATCTTTGTATGTAAATCCCATACAATGGCTATGGGAGCGAACAGAGGACAACAGATCTGAAACTGAGTTACAGATGGTTGTGAGCCCCCATATGGGTGCCAGAAACTGAACTCAGGTCCTCTGCAAGAGCAGTAAATGCTCTTAATCACTGAGCCATCTCTCCAGCCCCTGAAATCCTTAATATTCATAATGCCTCTAACCCTCATACATCTCAATAACAACAGCTAATAAATACTGAACATCTGTTTATTAACAACTTTTTAAGCATCTCATTTACTCTCCATAGCGAATTCCAGGTACATCTTATGACATCCGTTTTCCACAAGACTTGGTGGCGTGGTTAACAGAATAGGTGTTTTCTATCCTCATGGGCTTTGTAGGGAGGCAGCTATTGTAACCATATCTACAGGAACGCCTTGAGCTGGTAGTGACAGACATAAGGGGTATTCTGAGGGCAGAGAAGTGAGGAGCCAAGCAGGGATGAGAGAGTCAAGAGGCCGAGGAGATGGAGGACGTGAGCTGATGCTGAGTGGCTGGATCCACAGAACAGAGCTGGTGCAGGGTAGGAGGAAAGGCAGTGCCAGCTACACAGGTGCACAGTGCCAGAGTGGACATGAGCATTAACTTGAGACCGGAGGGAAGGCCAATGAGGCCAGCCATAGAAAGCAGGATACAGGACAAGCGACCAAGCTGAGTCAGGAACTATGATTCATCTTAAGATCAGCAAGAAGCTGCTGAGCATTTTAAGAAAGGTTGCCTTGTGGAAGGTCATTCTGAGCCTCTTTTCTTTGCTGGCATCCCTGTGCTAATGCTTCACTCAGGGAAGAGACAGACTGTCTTAACACAAAGCACACATCGGTGTAGGAGACAAGATGTCATGAGCCTGTTTCCTCATCTGTAGAACAGCCTTACATGGAGTTCACACAAGTATTTGGTGATGTGGGAGTCTGGCATTTAGTAGGTACTCAGTAAATGCTGATTTCTCTCTTACTGCCATCCTGCTTAGACTCATTCGTCATTAGTTTTGTGGTTCTCTCTGAGCAGAAGGTGCCAAGGTTCACCTTCTGTCTGACCCTTGCCTTGCAGAAGCCTCTGTACTCACGTTCACCTGCTCACCCAATGTGGTGAGGACCTACCTGGAGTCTATGCATAAACCACTCAGTTGGGTGTCAGCTCTTCACAGGAAGTCTGCATTTCTGTAACTGCCTTGGTTGCAAATGCATTTTCCTCCCACATTAAAGAATGAAATGCGACTAACAGCTGGCGATTATATGTGACGTGGGAGTGGAGGATACAGCCCATAAGTGAATGAGGTGAAAACTGTCACTAGGTTAAAATGGTACAGGGAAGAAAAACAGCTGCCCTGGGCCTGACTGTGGTAGAAAGGGCAGAAGTAGGTGGATTTCAGAAGTGCTGATGTCATTAGACCTTCAGAGATTCCTTGGACATCAAAGAGCAATAGTTTCAGAGCTAAGGCTCTGTGGGGAGCAACACAACCATCGGCTGAGTGGAGAGGAAGGTGGAACTCTAAGGGATTTGAGGGTGGTGGGTGGTGACAGGTTTGAGCAAGCCAAGGATGAGTTAGTGTCAGGGTCGGGCAGAGCCTAAGCAGCCAGAACAGAGCTGAGCTAAGACTGTAGCTTTAGAAACCGAGGACCACGGATGGTCCGCCAGGACATAAAAGTGAGGGGTCTTCTGGGAAGAACGTGAAGAAATGAAGGAGAGCCTAAAGAGGTACTGAGAACATCATCTTTAGAGGCCAGAGACTGGAAAAAGACTCGGAAGTCTTTGAAACAGCCAGAAAGAGAAGTGGGGAGAAAAGACTGGGTGGGGTTTTTGTTGTTTTGTTATTGTTTTTTTTCCCTGAGAAGTCTGAAGAAGGACTATGTAGAGTCCAGTGTGTTCAATACCATGAGGGGCCACACAAGACAAGGGTTTTTGTCTCCCTTTAACTTTCCAGTTAAGTCCAAAGGTCCCAGGCTGACACTCAAGCAGTTTGATGGCTCCTATGACTCTAGAGCGGTGGTTCTCAACCTTCCTAATGCTGAGACATTTTAACACAGTTCCTCATGTTGTGGTGACCCCAACCTTAAAATTATTTTCACTGTTACTTCATCAGTGTAATTTTGCTACCTTTATGAACTGTATTATAAATATCAATATGCGACCCCTGTGAAAGAGCTGTTACCCGCAAACACGACCCACCGGTTGAGTAACGCCACCCGAGAGCATGTAAACACAACTCCCTAAACAAAACATACCTGTAAACACACAAGATAGTCCACTGATTTAGGACTACCTTCCTCCCACCAGTCCTACCTGGACTCCACTGCCTTCCATTGTTAAGGGCACGAAATATGGCTCTGGGCTTTTCTCCATCAACCGCTCAGTCAGATCAAGGAGCCGGGACGCCTGCTGTTCCCGCTGCTTCCTGTCTGCCTTGTTGTTGAAAGTACAGTATCGATCTCCAACATTTCCCAGCAGCTCCTTAAGAGGGCTCTTGCTTTCGACGTAGTCCTTCAGCGAGTCTTCACCCAGCTCATCTTCCCGAGTGAAGACAACAATCATGTGACTGTAGGCTTTAGGGCCAAACTCACCACGGATGCCCTCAATGGTCTCCCTGTCCTCCTCTGTATAATGGCCAATGGGAGTGACCAGGAGCAGCACGTGGAGACCATCAGCCGAGCGCTCCAAGCATTGTTGCAGGTTCTGCTGCCTGACCTCTGCACGGGACAGTGAGGAGAAAAGATCCGGGGTGTCGATGACAATGACCCGCTTCTCTCTCAGAGATACACTCTCACTCTGGCACTGCTTGGTCACCATGTGGTCACTGAACCTGGACTCGAACACGGCTTTACCCAGAATGGTGTTTCCTGTGGCGCTTTTGCCTGCGCCATGTTTCCCTAACAGCAGGAGCCGCAGCGTGGATGTTCCCAGGCTCCCCTTGATATTGTCCTCCTGGCCCCTGCTGGTGCTGTTGAGACAAGAGTTGCTCGTCAATGCTCCACCCACCGCAAGTGGAGAGGGGACCACAGGAAGGCCGTCCTCCTTGTTCCCTGAGAATTTAAAACACTGGGTTGGGAGGCAGCTCCGCTGTAGGGTCTTGCTTTGCTAGTTTGAGGCCTGGAGCTCAATGGTAGCACATGCTTGTAATCACAGTGACTGAGAGAAGCAGAGAGCCTGCGCTCACTCACCAACTCGCCTAGCCTACTGTAGGGGTTGAACCGAGGGCTTCATGCTTTCTAGGCAAGCACTCAACAAACTAAGCCTCATCTCTGGCCCATGTGGTCCTGGCTATAAACTTTGATATTTATTCTGGAGGACTCGGTCTAATATAAACATGTTAAGGAAGAACACGAAATCCCCATGAGCTCATCTCAGAAGTGGTCATTGCTAAACGTGTGCTTACTTCATATAATTCCACAATGGCTTGTCTCCTTGGAGGGCTTCTCCTTCGCTAACAATAACATGTTTCTCAACCATATTTAGAAAATGAAGAAAAGCATGGACAAAAAGAATCACTAAAGTTTGTAGTGTTTTTACTGCATGTATTTGGCCCCTGCAGTTTCATCACACCCACATGTGACAATAAGTGGTTCTCAGGAGTCACTGGACTCCCTGATGACCATGAATTCCCTTCAGTTTTGGCCTAGGTTTTCCCTGGGAGTGGCTCCAAATATCAAAGCTAAAGAAGCAATGGTCAGGAGACTAGAAAGGTGGCTCATCTGTTAAGAGCACTGGCTGCTTTTCCAGACGACCTGGGTTCAATTCCTGGCACACACGTGGCAGCTCCCAACTATCTATAGCCCCAGTTCCAGGGGATCTGACATCTTCACACCAAAGCATGCAAAAAATAAATTATTTAAAAAAATAAAAGAAGCAATGGTCAAATATCTCACTTTAGAATATTAGCTGTGGAGGAAAGGCCACCTCAGAGACACAGATGTGAGGTAGCAGTATACAGCTCTGCTTGGGACAGCTGCAGGTGTCTCACTCCCCATGAGAGCTGCTGCCTAGGCTGAGCTCAGAGAAGCTGTTTGATGGCACTGCTGAAGCGTTTGAGGCCAAACCCTGAGCATGTTCAAGAGGCAGTATATGAGTAAAGACAGTTCTAGAATCTTTAGGTCTAACGCTGTCTGTCCTATTGGGTTTTAGACTACCTTGGGGTCTATTATCCACTCTGGCCTACGTCTCCCTTTTGAGATAGGAAAATTGTCCTTGTACTGGACTCACCACTGTACATTGAAAGCCTTTGTTTTGACTTCCCAGGTTCACGGCTGGAGGAGAATTTGTCTCAGGATAAGCCCTGCCTGGAGTTTCATCCTTATCTGCCTTAGATAAGACTGGTGGACTTGGAATTTTCGAGTTAAAGCTGGGACGGCATGTTAAAACCTCAGGAGTGATTCGGATGACATGAGCATACTCTGGTTGTGACTCAGACACAAACTTGAGGTCTAGGGGTTGAGTTTTATGATTTGAACGCATCCACCAAAGTTGGAAACTTCATCCACCATTCAGCAGTGTTGGGAGCTGACCCTAAGAGAAGAAGCTTCAGGAAGGGGACTCTGCACTCACAAGCAGATCCATGCCCTCCTGGAGGGAGTGTGCTCCAGATTATGAGGAGAGTGAATCAGTATAAAAGTGAGTTTGTAGGGTGAGAGAGATGGCTCAGCGGTTAAGAGCACTGGCTGCTCTTGTAGAGGACCTGAGTTCGGTTCCCAGAACTCATGTGGTGGCTCGCAACCATTTGCAACTCAGTTCTAGAGGATCTAATTCCCTCTTTTGGCCTCTGCATTGTGGTACACAAATGTGTTCATTTTAGGTGAGTTTGTACCCCTCCTGCTGCCTCTTATGCACTCTCCCACCCCCTTCTCTTTTCATCATAGTATAACACAATCTGAAGGTCTTTGCCAGGCATGGACCCCTTGATCTTGGACCTACCAGCCTCAGATATCTGGTGATAGCAGTAAATGATGCACTAAGACACTCCACCAGGCCATCAGGTAAATGGACAACCAGCCCTCCATCCTTGAGGAAGTCTTATGTATGGGATCAGAAGGAAGAGCTGACTTCATGAAGTAGTATCCCCAATGTCCTTACTAAACTACACTACCTTCTCTCTCAAGGCCATAATCTGTGACCACACAGGGAGTCCCCTGCAATCAGTTGACAGAGCAAAGGGAGACTTGGGTTTTGACAGACGATTCTGTACAATATGCCGGCACCACCAACAGAGGACAGCTACAGCAGGGTATCTGTCTCTTGGGGACAATGTCGGAAGGATGTTCTCTCCTTGGGCAGAACTTTGAACAGTGCACCTTGCTCATTTCACTAGAAGAAGAAAAGGTCAGATATGCAACTATCACCAACATGTGGGCTCCAGCCAACAATGTGGCTGGGTGGTGTGGATTTGGAAACAGCATGGCTGGGGAATCAGGGCCAAGCTGGTCTGGAAGAGGTATCTGGAAGGACCTGAAGGGAAGAAAACCAGGAGAACTTCTGAGTGCTCATCGAAAACTGACCACAGCCAAGGGAGACCTTGGTCATCAAGTTGATAGCATGGCCCACTCTGTTGGTGCCAGTCAGCCTCTTCCTGCAGTCACCCAATTATCAGCCAAGTGGCTCAGGCACAGAGGAACCACAGTTTGTACATGGGTCTGGTCATGTGGAAGTAGATGGTGCCATTTCTCCGTAGCCATGATTCATGGTTCAGGAATCCACAGGTAGAGTCAAGTAAGGATGGCATCACTCAGCATCAGCAAAATGTTTGCTTCCAGTCCCCAAGCCCTTCACTCTGATGGCACAGAGGTCTTGATGACGGAGAGCAGAGTGTTTCCACCAGGACACAATCATTACCCTATACTGGCAGTTAAGACTGTGCATAAGTCCCTCTCTCTGTCTTCCCAGGATGCAGCCAGAAGATACCATGAACTCAGCCATTGGGAGGAGCTTCTGTGACACATGGATTCATCCCACGTCAAAGGACCAGTGGCCACAGAGAAAGGAGGTCAGAGAGGCCCCCAGAGCCCAATGGGGGAAGAAATTTAGTCCTAATCAGTGGGTCAGTTAACATAAAAGAGGGTTCACAGGTAAGGGCCAGTTTAGATTAAACTGGACTTCCTCCAACACATGACTAACTGGATCTTCTGTGCAAGGACTGGGAAATGTTAGAAGAGAGAATCTAGAACACAGACTCTGCCATCTGCCTCTCCAGGAAACCCACAATCCCCATAGCACCTGATGACTTCCTGAGAGCCCAACTCCTGAGACACCATCTGCTAGGCTCTCGGACCTTCCAATCTGCCCTCTTCTTCCCCCTTGGGTATGGAACCTCCTTGACAGACCTCCTGGCAGGACGCGGCCCCACATACTTTGTTAGGAAGTTTATTCTACACCCGTCTGGATTCAGTTGGAATGGCGTGGTTCCTGCCAGGTGAAAACGGTCCCCAGGCTCTTAAATCAAAGCTGGCAAAGGGCAGACTGCCTTCCATAGGCCAAACAATCCCCCAAAGGTTTGATAGTGTGCACGCACACACACACACACACACACACACACACACACACACACACACACACGAAACATACCTTGGTCCTTCCCCCTGTCCTATCGATGTCTTGCAGCTTCTGGGCTCCACCTGGCTTCCTCCAGCTGCTCCTTGGTGGGATGAAGTGGCCATCTCTAGCCTCAGGCCAGTGGAAGCGAATCCTAAAGAGGGCCAGGAGCCACACAAGGAGAGTCAAGGATTCACCAGGTCACTAAGACCCCAATCTTCCTGTTTTTCTAGGAAGAAAGAAGTTTCTAGAAGCATGTATTATCAAGCAGTAAAGCCTGAGAGGGAGCTCAGAAAACCCTTCACGCATGAACACGGAAGCTTAGGGTGGGGCCAGTGTGAACACACTGGCACAGCTTTTCTGGAGATGCCTTTGGGGGCCACCATGTGGCTGAGGCTGTGGGAGCACAGCCGTTCACATAACAGAAGAGCCAGCTTGGGTCTTGTCACGGTGAACTTCCGCTGTGAGGGTGACCCAAATCTAGAGTCATCTGGGAGGAGGAGGCCTCAACTAAATGATTGCTCATAACAGGCTGGCCCGTGGCCTTGTCTGAGAGGCATTTCTTAATTGCTAGTTGATATCAGACAGCCTAGTTCATGGTGGCCTCTGCCATCCCTAGGCAGGACCTGAGCTTTGTAAAGAGAGGTAGCAGAGCAAGCCAGAGGGACGAGCAGTGAGCAGCCTTCCTTGATGGTCTCTGCAGTAGTTTCCGCTTCCAGGTTCCTGCCTTGAGCTCCTGGCCTGGCTTCTCTAGGATGGATTATAACTTGTAAACCGAAGTCAGCCTTCTCCTGCCCATGCTACTTTGGGTCGTGGTGTTTGTCACAGCAACAGGAAGCAAGCTAGAGCAGGTCTATCCTCTGCAAAGACCAAAACCAGAAGTGTTGGACAAAGCCAATTTGGGGATAAATCCCAGCAGGTTTTCCTCCTGGCTCACTGTCACCACCACCTCACTCAGCCTGGACTGCTCCAAAGATGGAGGTAAAACCGTAAAGAAATCATTTGCTTCCTCCCAGAATGCAGAGATACCTTGTAGGTGAGTCAAAGCTTCTCCCCAGCTAGCAAAGCACAGGTATGTTCCTGTTTTCAAGTGACTCACAGAGTTCACTCCATCCCTGCCACCCAATCTGGTCTATACGTCCTAAGCAAGGGGTGCACTGCACAGGACATGGTTTTATTGATAAAAATCTGAAGTAAAATGTGCTTGTGCTGATAGAATGATCATGAAGGGTTGGGGGATGAGGGACACACGGGCTATACCTTGGTGAGGGAAACCTCCCACTCTCCCCTACCCACCCACTCCCCTCACCTCCTTAATAAAGAAGACCCACTCTGAGAACAGTCCCTACCTACCCTGGGCACCAGGTCAATGCCTAGAAAACCATCTCATTAAACTGATGAGGTAAAAGCTTTAGCCAGCACGTGCAGGTGCCTGTGAGGGAGGAGCTAAAGGCTAGCAAGTCCAGGCTGCTCCAGAACAGACAATAAAACCATCGGAGGGGGTGGGGCAATCTTGAATGAACCAGTAAGCTTTGCAGTGGGTTGGGAGGAGGGGGATGCTTAAAGTTTTGGGTATTTTTTTCTTTCTTTTTTTTTCAAGACAGGGTTTCTCTGTAGCTTTGGAGCTGACCTGGAACTAGCTCTTGTAGACCAGGTTGGCCTCGAACTCACAGAGATCTGCCTGCCTCTGCCTCCCAAGTGCTGGGATTAAAGGTATGTGCCACCACTGCCCAGCTTTTTTGTTTTTGTTTGTTTGTTTGTTTTTGGGGGGGGTGTTTAAAGTGAACATAAAGCTTCATGTAATTCCTTCGTGGTTTAGCAGAATGACATTTGCCAAGTTGGCCTTTACCCGGAATGATCTTTCCGCAAGAGTTGATTTTGCTCCATGTTGTTTTTTGGCTCTAAGGAAAGATGAGGGTCTGCTGCCCTCTAGTGACCATATATAACAACACACAGCGCCAATGTGGACGGACCTGCAAGATCCCTGCGGACTCTCCTAGCTCCTCAGGACAGGAGGAAGAGGAACGGTAAACTGACAGAAATTGGATAGGGAGAAAGACACTGTCATGCAAGAAGGATTTTTACCATGACAATGAACTGTGTTAGACAGAGAGGCTCAAAGATTAGAAAGGAACCTGGAAACAGTTAATGTGGGATTTCCCTCTGTACCATTGATTAATAAAGAAACTGCTTTGGACCTATAGCAAGGCAGAACTTAGGTAGGCAGGGAAAGCTAGGCTGAATGCTGGGATAAAGAAGTGTGGAGTCAAGGAGAAGCCATGGATCCTTGGCCTGAGACAGACGCTGGGAACATTACCTGGTAAGCCACTGCCACGTGGCAATACACATATTAATAGAGATGGGTTAGTTTAGGACATGAATTAGCCAGAAATACACTTAAGCTATTGGCCAAACAGCATTGTAAATACAGTTTCTACATGATTTCTCCTCCAAGACCCAGCCTTCAGGGTGAGTGCTGGCCCCTGGTAGAACCCACAATGCAGCTTGTGTGCTTTTACTCCCTCTGGCTCATCCCTAAAATTGATCTATGTTTGATCTCCAGACCCTGACCTTAAAATACCATCAAGCCTCTTCCCTATCGTGTAAGTCAGCCCCATTTCTAGATTTCTGCCTGGTTGTTTCTTTCACTTCTTTGACCTAAGTGTAAATAACCAGCTTTATTTTTGAACTCTTTGTCTTCACTCAACTTTCCTCAATTTAGGCTAAGCTGTGTTGTCAAGGTACAAGTTCTCTATCTTGATTCTACTAAGCATCTACTCTCATTGTATGTGGTCAACTTATGTGTTCTTTGGGTTTCTTCTTCTAATGTTCAATATTGTTCACCCATGTACTTCCTTATGTGTCTTTTTGTGTGCAGATGCAGTGGTTAGCCTTTATCTATGACTTGGGTTTTCATCATCTGTGTACTTAGTATGTGGGAATCACACATAAACATGGAGGTCAGAAAGCAGCTTGCAGGATTTGCTTTTCTCCTGCCATGAGGGTCCTGGGAATTGAACTCAAGTCACCAAGGTTGGCAATAAATGCTGAGTCATCTTATTAGCCCGAATTTGATATGCTTGCTACCAGTACATATGTCCCCTACATCATAGTAAAGTATATGTTAAGTGGTACAATTACATAATAAAGATTTTCCACCCTCAAAAAGAATTTGATTCAAAGAGGCCACAAATGCACAGAGTGCATGATGATTCTCAGACAAGCTGAGCTGCCTAGAAGAGGCTCAGGACACCTGGGCTGCCGGAAAGACAGTCCCCAACCTGCTGAACTCCATGCAGGCTGAGCAGTGTGCACCAGGCTCCCAGCTTTCATGAACTGTCACCCGTGCTGGGGTGGGCTTTGGCGGTGCAGCTCTCATTGGGTCACTTCTGCTCCTGTAAGTATCCCCTCATCCATGCGTCTATAAACAACCTCAATAGAACTCACTGGTCCATGAAGATGGACTTTGGTCAGTTAGTCAGTTCCTTATATGGGATGAGTAGACTCCCAAGGACTAGAGTCACATAGCAGACAGTATTACAAAACGCTTCCTATTAGAGTCTCTGTTCACCCTCAGAGTAATGAGATAATATTTTAACCTATGAAATCCCGATTTCTCACAGGACTGGTCTCTTGTTTCTATCGCTGTAATAAATAATAATGGATACATGGGTAAAGAATTATTCTTTGGAAGGGAATACAAAGACATACTGTATTGTTTTCCAGTTCTTCTCTAACATGACTGTCCATTTACTTCCCTGAGCTGGCATCTGGTAAATACCAAAATAAAATGACAGATCAAGCCACTGCAGTCAAACAAAAGGTAAAATAATTTAGATACAGAGGATTGATCTCTTCTAGAATTATAGCTAGCCAGTCCATATGAGATCATAGCTATGCAATCAAACAGCCAGAAAAAAACAACTAGAGTCAAAGAATGCATTATTTAATTTTCTGTTGGTGTGATAAAAGAGCCTGAGAAAAAGCAATTCAGGAAAGAAGGGATTTATTTGGCTTAAAATTGCAGAGAGAATATATGGTGCTTTGAATGAGAATGGCTGCTATAAGCTCACATTTGGATGCTTAATTCAAGCAGCTGGTGGAACTATTTGGGAAGGGTTAGGAGGTGTGGCCGTGTTAGTGGAGATATGTCATTGGGGATGGACCTCCAAGCTTCAAAAGACACATGCAGTTCCCACTGTGTTCTCTGACTCATGATCGCTCAAGATGTGAGTACACAGCTGTTCCTGCTGTCATGCCTTCACTCTGCCATCACAGATGCTAATCCTCTGGAACCACAAGCCCAATTAAACACTTTCTTTTGTAAGTTGCCTTGGTCATTGCGTTTTATCACAACAATAGGAAAGTAACTAATACAGGATGTCACCATGGGTCAATGCATGAAATCCAAGTTCACCCCCACCTCTGTGATGTACTCCTTCATCAAGAGTCTACCTACTGAAGGCTCCATGATCTTCCCAAATAGCCCACAACTGAAAATCAAGTGTTCCAATGCAGAGCACACGGAGGATGTTTCTCATTTGAATCACAACCTTCTGCGTCTGGCCCCCATATACTCATGATGGTCATCTCATGATGCAAAATGTGTTTAGTCAACTTTGTTTCCATAGTCTCTAAAAGTACCAGTGCTGTTCAATGGTCCAACGTGTCTTCTCAGATTAATTACTTAACTGTGACCCTCCTGTAAAATAAAAAGAAACACAATTACATATTTCCAACATACAATATCACAGAGTATACATTCCAAGTGGGAGGAATGGGGAATAGTAGGGAAAGATTGGACCAAAGAAAGTTTGAAGCCCAGCAAGGTAAATGCCAAATTAACTAGCTTGTGTCTAGTATCTAGGGCTTGAGTTTCAAAGGGCTGAGGTTGCTTCATCCATTCAGTTGTGCTGCCTGCCACAACAGTTAGGTCTTATACTGGTTCCACCCTTATCTGTAGCACTCCTTAGAAGATTCCCCCACAGCCCTGGCATCTCAGCATCTCAGAGTCTGCAGGCTACACCTTAACAGCTTCACTTACTGGCACGTGTGGCTTCCTCCAGACACTGCAGTCCTACCATGTGTTGTCTGGCCCAGTGACTCTCAGAAAGCAAAGAGGGAAAATGCATGACCCCTGCAGTTTTGCATTTCTCGTGCCTCTAAAACCAGGACCACATAAATGGCACTGCCATGCTTTGGTAACTGCTCAGGATAGAGTCTGCCCCCACCCCACCCCTCAGACCTCAGTTGCTGCAGATTCCGTATGCTGAAACTGGTGAATGTCTTCCATAGGGGTTTGGTCTGTAAGCTGGGGTCTTTTCTGAGCAGGGCCCTGCCGTTGAGCACCTTTCTATTCCTCCAATGCAGAGCAGGAGGCTTCACTTCTTGGCACCAGTCTCTCTAACATATTCAGTATATGACCTACCCTTACTAAGCCTTTCTAGTGCTCTTTTCTTTTCCAAATTGCATTTTTTTCATTTTTTTCTGCCCCACTTGTCCTTTTTCATTGTAGACCTGTATGAAACAATCAGTAATAACTAAGCCACAGATTCAATGTTATACTTTCCTGAAATTTCCTCCACCAAAGAAACTAGCCCGTTACTTTCCAAGTCAGCTTCATGCAAATTCCTGTGATGTGAGTAAAATGCAAACAGATCCTTTCCCAAAACATGAATGAACAATAGCCAGTTCCTCAGTAGAGTTGTCGTTCGCCCTCTGAAGCCTCATGATCTTTACTGTCGTGCTGTTCTCAGCTCTTCTGTCCAGAGCAGTGGACCACTAAGCTTTGACAGCAGCATCCAATGTCTTTTATAGCCCAAAGTTCCAAAACTTTCCACATTCCTACAGCATGGTCAAGTTCATTACAGTAATAACCCCACTCCTGGTAGCAATTTCTTCATGGTTTACCTTTCTTCTGCCTGTGATAGAATATCCTAGCAAAAAACCACTTTGAGGACAAAGGATTATTTGGGTTTAAGGTTGCAGGGGGCCTATTGTCCATCATTGTAGGGAAGGCATGGCATCATGAATATGAGGCCAGCCTGGCAGTCAGGGAGCCAACTGCTTGCAATTTGTCCTCAAAGAGGAAGCAGAAAGAAAGAATGAAAAATGGGACTAGGCTATAAAACCTTAAAGCTTTCCCCAGTGAGGTAATCCCTCCATCAACATTCAGCAACTACGGGTCTCATAACCCTTCCAAATAGCACAACCAACTGGGGACCAAGCATTCAAACACATGAGCCTATGGGGGGTATTTCTCACTCAAACCACAACAAGGGATAATAAATTATTTCAAATCCTACACTAAACAGTTTCATAAAGAACAAATGTTTCTAGAAGTCCCAAGGGCAAAGTAGTCCAGTTGAGGAGTAGGATGGTGCACACGGAGGGTTGGTTTGGTCAGTAAAAATGCTCACTTCCCTAATCTACTACCTTCACTTCATTATGCAAGATTTCATTCTAGATTATTTTAATCTTAAGTATAATAATTCCATAATACAACACATGTAGAAGTTACATCATATTCAGAAGATGGAAAAAATCAGATCCAAACCAAGATGGCTAATAGATTTTATATGATCCAGAAGTTTCTTCTTTAATAACTTTAGGACCTATTCTTCTCTCCTGAAGTCTTCTGTCCTGCCTACTACTCATCCTCTCGTATATGAGATCCTAAGATTGAGTCATCTTAGCAGTGGAGGACAATACATAATATTTTATTAAATAACATATGAGCCTCCCGTGCACAAAATATGATGCTTAACTATCATAGTTTCAGCAGTCAACTTAACACAAACCTAGAGTATCTTGCAAGGAAAAAAAAAACTTTAATTGAAGACTGGTCTGTAGGCATGTTTGTGGAACATTTTTTTAACTTTTAATTGATTGATATGGGAGGACCCAGCCCACTGTGGGTGATACATCCCAAAACCATATTAAAAAGCTATCTGAGCAAGCTAAAGGAAGCGAGCTTCCATGCGTTCCTCCATGGTCTCTGGGTTTCTGACTTAGTCTGGTCAAAAGTTGCTTCAGCTCTTTTTTTATGGCACCTCCTATGTTATTGGAATGTCAAGGTGAAGCTGAAGTGGACAATGAACCAAAACTTTGTACTTTCTGTGACAAGCAAACAGCCACAAAAGTAGCTGTTGACACTCTGGGCAAAGAGTGGAAGGATTATGTGGTCCAAATCAGTGATGGGAATAATAAGCAAGGCTTTCCATGAAGCAAGGCATCTAGACCCATGACAGAGTGTGCCCGCCATTGAGTAAGGGGCATTCTTGTTATACAAGAGAGCTGGAGAGAGGAGGTGAAAATCTGTTTGGCAATGCATCGTGGATGCCAATATGAATGCTCTCAACTTGGTCATTGTAAATAATAATAATAATAGTAATAATAATAATGAGAGAGGGGTATTCCTGGACTGACAGATACTACTGTGTCTTAGCAGTTAGGGTCCAAAAGAGCTAGCAGAATCAGAAAGCCTTTCAATATCTCTAAAAGTGATGATATTCACCAATATGCTGTCAGAAAGCCCCTAAACAAAGAAGGCAAGAAGCCCAGTACCAAAATGTTCAAGATTCGGCATCTTGCTGATACTACATGTTCTACAACACAAGCATTACTCCAAAGAAACAATGCACTAATAAACATAAGGAGTGGGCTGCAAATATGCTAAACTTTTCACCAAGAGAATGAAGGAAGCCAAAGAAAAACACCAGACACGAATTGTCAGGAGATATAGGCTGCTCTCGCTGAGAGCTTCTACTACTGAGTCTAAAATCAGTCAAAAAGTCATCTTTAAGAATAACAAGTAAAGGATCAGACCTTCAATCTCCAAAAAACAAAACAAAACAAAAACAAAAAACTTCATGTCAAACCATGAAAAATGCAAGGGACCATCAACATACATTGTTAAGTGAAAGAAACTATCCAAAAGGCTGTGTGATGTAGATTGGAGCTACACAAAAGTCTGGAAACAACAAAACTATGGAAACAAAAAAAGGATCAGTGTCTACTGGTGTTGGGCCAGGGGAAGAGGATGAGCAAGTGGAGCACAGAAGATTTTTCAGGGCACTCACTCTGGTGAGCACACTGTACCACTGTCAAAATCCATAGAACATCAACACCAAGAGTGAACTCTGGTGACAACAGTGTGACCGTGAAGATCCACGGACCAGTCTGGTAGGTGATGCTATAACAAGGCAGTCAGGGAGCACGCAGGAGCATATAAAAACAACTTCATACTTTGCTCTCAACTTGGCTGTGAGCCCAAATTGCTTTAAAAAATAAAGACTTTTTTAAAAAGCTATTTCATACTCAACTCTCCAATGTGTGGCAAAGAGCCTTTGATGTGACTTTCTTCAGTAGCATTTAGAAAAGTTCTCTTATTTTCCAGTAAATATAGAAGTGTGTACTTGCCCTTCAATCAAGTCAGCCATGACAATTGTATGGATCAATGATTGAGGAAGAATATTTTGTAATCATCCACTTATAAATAAGAAAGGGGCCCCTTTTCCTGTCTCCCCACCTCTAGTCATCTTGATGTTTTAGATCAAGGATAGTGGCCTAAAATCAAAACTTCAAATCAACCCACGTCTCCTCTCTGCAGGTTTTTCAGGAATTGTAGCGGGAAGTTTTTCAAAAGGAAAAGAGGGTCATACAAACGCTAGTTTATAATGGAGACTTTTCTAACATGGACAGGCTCAAAGAGAATCTAATGAACCCCCAGTTACCTGTCACTCACCTCCCAAGCTATCAAAACGTCATTAGTGCTGTCCCAGCCCCACGTACACCCACATGATTCCAAAGCATCTCCCATTTCACCCAGTATGTATTCTGCATAACAACATCAAAACAACAGAATTATAACTAAGGAAAGTTAATAATCCCATAGCATAAAAAAAATCCAGATGGTGTCCAAATTTCTCCAATAACATCTCTATTTTCAACACTGCCTACATGTGAAAGCAGTCCACTACAATTTGCTTGTTATTTGGTCCTCCGATCCTTTTGTAGGCTAGTACACTCCTGCGGGCAGCCAGGGAAGTTGGCACATCACCCCATCTCAAAGACACCTAAATGTTTAAAGTGTTTCTTTGAGTGCTTGGTTGTTTTTTGTAGTTGGAATGTTTGTATGTTTGTTAGATTTTGTTTGTTTTGAGATCCTGAGACTTGAACCTGGTGTCTCACATAAACTGGGCAACTGCTGTATCCTTTGTTCCTAAATATTTGAGGCTTTTATGAGTAAACAATAGTTGACTAACTTTTCTGTTATTCAATTGGCAGAGCTACTATTTCCGTCTTTGTTTTTAAATCCTTTTGAAACCAGGAAAGAAACCAATTTCTATCTTCAGCCTCTCGTCTCCATACTAACCATCAGCTTCCACTTCACCTCTTAGGGGACAATGCATTTAGGTTGACCTTGAGCTTCTGGTCCTGTGTCCGTGTGTCCGTCTATCTCTCAAGTGCTGCGATTACAGGGCGGGGGACAGAACCCAGGGTTTTGCACTCACTGGGCAAGTTTGACCAACTGAGCTATGTATTTTGATAATTCCCTTCTCGAGGGCACACCAAGGACCTTATCGTTCTACATAGTAACTCATTCAGCAAACATGTACAGAACACCCACATGGGCTCTGACTTACTGACTCCTTCAAACCAATATAAGTTGGTCCCGCAGAGCTAACCTTTTTTCTCCAAGGTCTATTCTCAAAATATGCACTAGAGGGCACTATGCTCTTTAAATACCGACCAATGAGTATCCTTCATAGCCCACTCAATGAAGAATTACAGACAATTTGCACTTTAAATGGGAAACGAAGGGTTGGGAGTGTAGCTCCGTGGTAGAGAGAACACTTGCCTAGCGTGTGTGAGGCACTAGGTCAATCCACAGCACTGAAAAACAAAAGTTAAATAAATTCCATCACGTGGATGCAAGGATGGAAACAGCATAGCTCCCGAAGAGGTCTGCTTTCCAAAAAAAAAAAAAAAAAAAAAAAGAAAGAAAGAAAGAAAAAAAAACCCACAATGGAGACAGCCTATGGATTTGGGGGTCCTATAAAATTATGGAAGTTAAAGACTGTTTCCACTCCAAAGTATTGAAAGAAAACAGCAAAAATAAAATTAATCTCTTTAATTACATGTTTACAGGACAACCAATTTAACGAATTGTTAAAATAGTGTCTCAAAAAATTTCAATATGCTTGAAAATTAATAGTTCTGATTTTCTCATACTATCAAACTCCTCAGTCAGCCTCAATAAAAATGACCACGGAAGCGGAGTCAGATAGCAGCAGTATGTAGACAGTATGTATCCCCGTGTCTCCTAGGGTGTGCCGGATGCTGCTGTGGGAGTGGAGGTCTGGCCCTTTACTGACTGATGTGTCACCCCAGGCTTCCTGAAGTCTTCTGAGGTTGAACCACGTGAGTGAGAAGGCACCTTGGGCATAGCATACCTGTAACTATATTTCTGGATTAAATTTGCTAATTTTTTATTGGAGAATTTGTAATTACAGTCCTAAGTGAGATTGGCCTAGTATTCCACCTGGTACTTTCTATCCTTTTGGTTCAGGTTTGGGAAGTCTCATTGCCTGACTTTGGAAGTGTTTGCCAGGCCCTGGGACCATACAGGAAGGCCATCTTAATGAGGCTGTGGAATAAAGATCTTATTTCTCTATTACATTCAAGTACTCTGGGTAATTATGATTCAGCATATATTCAGACTAGGTCCGTCCTAGGTATTTTTACAATTTTCTAGAAAATGTCAGTTTCATATAAATGTAAAATTGTTTGAGATGCTCACAGAATTCTGCGATAAGTTTATAAAATCATCATTTTATCCACAGTCACCTTTCCTGCCTAATTCTGGGAGTGTGGGTGCTCTGCTCTTCTCTCCCCCTCCATCCCCATCACAGGTTTGCTCTCGTCTTTTCAAAGAAGTAATTTTCACTGCATTTAGTCTCTTTGATATCATTCTATTCTGTCATCATTCATTTTTTAATTTTTATTGCAACTTTCATGTGAGCTTTTGTGAGCATATTTTGACATTTTATTATTTTTTTTTTAAGTCCTGGGGATCAAACCCAGGGCAAACCTTGCCTCTGAGCGATAGCCACTGCCCACTCTTGCTAACTTAAACTAGATTTCTTTTGTTGTTTGCTGTCTTTGTTGTGTTGAGGCAAGGTCTCGCTACTGGCCCAGGCTGGCCTGGAACTTGCCACCCTCAGCCTCTGGGAGTTCTGCAATACAGGGATGCATCACCATGCCTGGCCTAAAGCTGAGCTTTCCACTTTTAGAGTCCCACATTTTCTTTTTTTCTAATGAATGTATTTACAGCTAATGTTTAGTCTAATGACTGCTTTAGTTATGCCGTACATCTTTAAATGTAATGTTCTCAGAGTTACATGTTTATAGATATTTATAATTTCCATTGTGATTCTTTTCTTTGACCTGAATTATTCCATATGTTTTTAAATTCTTTAATATACAGAAGCTTTTATCTGCAATACACGAGAGCTCCTGACAGTTAGAAACTGCCCAGGGTTTACACTTTGAGACTCCGTCACCTGACACAGCCAAAGGCCCAGGGCTCATGGCAACACAGATAGTGTGAGAAGAAAAGAGACACCCTAATGAGGACAGTGACACAAGCATCTGCCTGGACATCCATTAGCAAGACATTTAGGGAACAGTGGAGCAGAGTGACGGAAGAAGGCTCTCCTCACCCACCACAGTCTGGTGAGGAAACCCTACAACTAAAGGCAAGCTGAGGAGATAAAGGCACACAGACTTTGTGTGGAGCAGGATCTGACAGAAATAAACTCACAGAAGCAGGGAGACCTGGCTGAGCTGTCCATTCAGACAGCTGCGCTTGAATGTGACTGGAGAACCAAGGGTTGTTTGTATCTAACAGCAACAGAAAGTCAGCAAGACCAGTTGGATCCAGTTCCTCCCAGAGTCTCCATGGCTTTCCATTCACCTCACACAGGAGAAATGAAGGTGCTATGGCCCATTTTAGAGGTCAGAGTTCCTCTCACGGCCTCTTCAAGGAAGTAGGAGAGGGGATAGCTGCTCTCAATTCTCAAATGTTCAGATGCCATATTAGGGGTAACATGTCCTGGATCCCACCAAAGCCAAGAGCCATGATGTAAAGGAGATAAGCAAGCATGAGCCACGGAGCTGCAGCTCTCAGGGGAAGCACATGGTAGGAGCCACAGAAACCGTGGTCAGGGTATTCCATCCTGAAGGCATGAACTACAGCTCTTTTGTGGTCAAAACATGATGTAGCATTTCACAGTCCTGGAAATCATGTAGCCTGCCTTCCCTTCCAGGGCCCACACTACACATGTAGAAAGTCATAGGTGTTTGGTAGCCTACCTTCCCTCCCAGAGCCCACACTACACATGTAGAACGTTATAGGTATGTTGACCCTGTCACTTCTGCCCATCAGCCAATTCCTCTCTGAACCGTCAGGACACATAAGGCACCTCCATGCCACCCTCCCCAGGAGCCTTCCTTACCAAGGCTTCTGCAAATGTACTCTTGAATCCACATGCTAATCATGGGAGACTGCTGTGGGAGCTCCTTCTGCTCCTTCAGCCAATAGCCTTTAAGATACCAGCCCACTGGGGTGTGGTCTCCTTCATTTTAAAAAGCAGCGGCAGCCCTCCGCTCACTCTCATGCCTCCGGCTCCCATTCAGACTGCTAGACTCTCGGTTTCCTGTTTGCAATGAGAGGACTGTGGTTTAGGACATTGATCTATAAGCTTCCCCCCCGCAATAAATAACCCCTTTTAATAATAATTTCCAAACTGGTATGGGATTGTTTTTGCGGCATTATCTAGCGCCTTGACGTTTGGTTTTAGAACCACCCCCTGCCCCCACCCCCAGTTCGGCTGCCTGCCACTGGCTCGGCTTTTTGCCACCAGCTCAGCTTAGCACAAGCCCTCCCCCAGCCGCGGCCTGTGTGTGGAGTCAGCAGTTAAAAACTCCACGCCTCCCAGGATCCACGCTGCCCGCCTGGTTTGCTGAACGGTTTTTAAATCCCCCTTACAGCCTAGGGCTTAGGCAGGGTGAGACAGGTTGCCAAATGCTGAAAATTCCCTGGGGCAAAAACTCCTTGGGACATTCTGGCAGCTCAAATAGAATCACTGTTTAAAATCCCAGCAGCGGCTTTTGCAGCTTGACCCTTTACCCCAGCGGACACAGCATAGGGACTCTGGAACTCTGGAACATCTGGAACCTCTGCAGCAGCTGTGTCACGACCCCTCCACCAGCGAGCAGCAGGCAGACACCTGGAGATAGCTGTGCTGTTTGCTAGACACTGGAAGCTTCTGGGTTTCTGTTCCCTGTACCCGGACTTTGGATTTCTTTCTCTGTGTAAGGAATTGATTTCGCTACATTTAACTTCTTAAGACTCATTTTCCCCCCAGTTTCTTAACAAGTATTAGGGCAGATTTTACCACAGGATCTATCCTGACACCTTTCCATTGATTCCAGTCGCGACTCGGAAACAGCACTGTCTGTTGGTTAACAGGTAAAATGTCAGGTTTTGTTTTTAATGGGACTCTAGCAGCGGTTTTTGCTGCCACTATGGAAGAAATCACACGAGGCCTCTGTGACCTTGGAGGTACCTCAATTTACTGTTTATTAGGTCTCAGTTTTTTTCTCCATATTATGTCATTATGGAAGTATATAACATTAATTGATAGGATTAATACCATGATAGGCAAAATTGACTCCATATCTAAGGGTACTAGGAACTTACCTGAGAGGGTCCAGGCTGTTAAATTTGACTTTCAGAAGTTGTCCCAGAGTTTTGATAAGGTAACAGAATATACCTCCAGATGGCAACTTACATGATATCCGGGGGCAGTTCAAGGAGGAGATGTTCTCTTTGAAAGGAAACATTAAGACCTTGGAATCACAGGTGCAGAATGGGAACCAGAAAATTGATGCTGTAAGGAAATCACTAGAAACCTTTGCAGGTCAGGAGATTCAGGCCTTACGTGAGACAATGATTAAGAGATTTGAAATGATTGAGGGTATCATCGGAGCTGATGAACCGGGTGAGAAGACACAAGGGCAGGATACAATGCCACCACCAGCTGTCAGAACTGGTTTACCAAGGGTTTTAGCGACATAGCCTGTAATTTATCCTGACAAAGCGTCAACTTCTAAAGGCTCAAAGGGAGCCAAAGAAGGTAGATGGACGCCAATGGGACTGAATGATCTGAAGGAAATTAAGCACGCCGTCGTTACTTATGGCTTGCACTCTACATTTGTTAAGGAAATGATAAGAACTTGGGTTTCTAATGTCAGGGCTATGCCCCATGATTTCTCCCAGTTAGCATTAGTAATGTTAGAAGATGGACCTTACTTGATGTTTGGAGTTTATTTCAGAGAAGAATCCAAACATATGGAACAGCAAGGAAGAGCAAAAGGCGTGGAGGTTTCACAGGATCAAATTCTTGGTGTAGGAGTGTACGCTGATCCACAGGTCCAAGCTCTTTATGATGAAGAAGTATTGTCCCTATGCCACAAAGCAGCCTTGAATGCCTGGGATAAGATACCAGAACAGGCGAAAAATATAGAGTCATATACCAGGGTTAGGCAGGGACAGGGAGAACCCTATACTGACTTTTTGCAAAGATTAATTAAGGCTCTGAACATAGGAGTAACAGACCCAGAAGCTAAATGACTAACTCTTGAATCACTGACTTTTGAAAATGCAAACTTAGACTGCAAAAAGATAATTGGGCCTTTAAGGTCTAGATCAGCACCTATGGATGAATGGATCCAGCAGACCATGAATTTTCAGACCTTTAATTACAATGACAGATCTTGGGTAGGAAAAGCGATTTCCAAAGAGATGAAGGGACATCAACCTGCCAAATGTTTTAATTGTAAAAGGGATTGCAGGCAAGGAATTTCTAGGAATAACACTTCATCTGGGAATGGCAGGAATAGGAAACCTCGGCCTTCAGGTATATGTAGGAGGTGTGGTAAAGGACGACATTGGACCAATCAATGCAGATCAACAACAGACAGACAAGGCAACCCGATACCATTGGGAAACTCCCTGAGGGGACTCTCGCAGGCCCCCAAGCCAAAAGTGGCCCAGTCATTTCCCAGTAACCGTGGAGGACATGTCACACCAGGAAAATTAAAAACTCTAGAAGCTTCTGTGCAAGATCATAAGGTTCTAAATGATGGCTCAAATTTGGAGGATAAGTCAGAAATTCAATTAGGAAATAAGAAGCGTATATTTTGGCAAACTTCTATAAATGATCAGAGACCAAAGCTGAGAGTGCGTATAAATGGAATTGTGATTGTTGGCTTGATAGACACAGGGGCAGATGTGAGTATCATCACTCCAGAATCTTGGCATCCAAATTGGCCTCTCCAAGAGGCAGATATTCAATTACTAGGAATTGGAACCATATCTCAAGTTAAACAAAGCATGAGATGGGTTAACTGTATTGGGCCAAAAGGTCAAAGAGGAAAGCTAAGGCCATATGTAGTGGATATTGCAATAAATTTATGGGGCCATGACCTGCTACAGCACTGGAATACCCAGATTAACATTCCTGCAGTACCAGGAACTCATAATTCTGGGAAGGATGTAATAAGGTACTATGCACAAAGGTCACCAGCCATTCAGGCTGTACAAGAACATAAAGCAACTAACAAACCTTTAGAGGTGCTAACAGCCCTACCTTTAAAATGGCTAACTGAGAAGCCAATATGGGTTAAGCAATGGCCTCTAGCTGAAGATAAATTGTAGGCTTTAGAACAATTGGTACAGGAGCAATTAGATGCTTGACATATTGAGGATTCAACTAGCCCTTGGAATTCTCATGTGTTTGTTGTAAAAAAGAAATCTGGCAAATGGAGAATGGTGACAGATCTAAGGGCTGTCAACAAGGTAATTCAACCTATGCGCCCTCTACAGTCTGGAATTCCTTTGCCTTCTCTGTTACCCAAAGGATGGCCTCTTATAGTTATTTATTTAAAGGATTGCTTCTTCACTATACCTTTACAAGAAAAGGATAGAGAAAAATTTGCCTTCACAGTGCCTACTTATAATAATTCTCAGCCTACTAGGAGATACCAGTGAACTGTCCTACCACAGGAAATGCTCAATAGTCCCAGCCTGTGTCAATACTTTGTAAGTCAGCCATTGGAAATAATACATAAGCAATTCCCTAAGTCTATACTTTACCATTACATTGATGACATTTTGCTATCCGATTCAAACTTTAGAAAGAATGTTTGAGGAAGTAAAGATAATTTTGCCTAAATGGGGATTACAAATTGCTCCTGAAAAGATTCAAAGAGGAGATTCTGTTAATTACCTAGGTTACAGAATAGGTTTACAGAAAATTAGGACACAAAAGGCATAAATTAGGAGAGACCGGTTATGGATTCTTAATTACTTTCAAAGATTGTTAGGAGACATTTCCAGTCTACAACCAGCTGTAGGGAAAACACCTGATCTAATAATTCATTTAAACAAAACCTTAGATGGTGATAAAGATTTGAATAGTTCCAGAGAATTAACAGCTGAATCAGAAAAGGAACTGACAGTGGTTGAGGAAAAATTACAGGAGGCACATGTGGATAGGGTGAATCCAAATCTTAGTTGTATCCTAGTCATATTGCCTTCCAGAATTTCTCCTACAGGAATTTTAATGCAGAGGGAAGATATTATTTTAGAATGGATCTTTTTGCCACACAAACCAAGTGAAAAATTAAAAACTTATGTGTAAAAGGTCTCTGAATTAATTATAAAAGGTAAACTGAGACTTCGTCAGCTAGCAGGTATAGACCCAGCAGAAATTATAGTGCCTTTCACTACTGATGAAATAAAAAAAGTTATGGGAAGACAATGAACCATGGCAAAGAGCTTGTGCTAATTTTCTGGGAGAAATTAATAGCAACTATCCTAAAAGCGGTAGACTTAACCTTATAAAGAGAACTTCTTGGATTCTTCCTTGAATTGTACGTGATGCTCCAATAACTGGAGCCAATACATTTTATACTGATGCTAATAAATCAGGGAAGGCAGGTTACACATCAGACAAATTGAGTAAGGTGGAACAAAGCCCTTATACTTCTGTCCAGAAGGTAGAATTATATGCCATTCTTATGGTGCTAAGGGATTTTAAAGAGCTTCTTAATATAGTTACTGATTCACAATATGCAGAAAGAGTTATCTTGCATATTGAAACCGCTGAATTTATACCAGATGATACAGAATTGACTTCATTGTTTATGCAGGTACAAGACATAATCAGGAATAGGCTTTGTCCCATGTACATAACACACATTCAATCCCATACGGGTCTGCCAGGTCCTCTAGCACAAGGTAATGCAGAAATTGATCAATTATTGATTGGAAGCATGTTGCAGGCCTCAGAATTTCATAAAAAACATCACATCAATAGCAAAGGTTTAAAGAAAGAGTTTTCCATTACATGGCAACAAGCTAAGGAGATTATAAAGAAATGCCCTACTTGCTCTTTATATAACCAAACACTGCTACCTTCAGGGACCAACCCGAAGGGTACTCAAAGGAATGAAATCTGGCAGATGGATGTGTTCCACTTTGCAGAATTTGGAAAATTAAAATATGTACATTACACCATTGATACTTATTCAGGCTTTCAATGGGCAACTGCTTTAAGCTCAGAAAAAGCTGATTCAGTAATCACACATTTATTAGAAGTTGTGGCCATCATGGGTATACCTGTACAAATAAAAACAGATAATGGTCCAGTTTATGTCTCTAGGAAAATAAAATGGTTTCTTGCTTATTATAATATTAAGCATGTTATAGGTATACCATACAATCCTACAAGTCAAGCAGTCATAGAAAGATCAAATCAAACTATAAAGGATATGTTAAACAAACACAAAGGGGTGGAAAATGCCCCCAGAAATAGATTATATAATGCCTTATTAACCTTGAATTTTTCTTAACGCTAATGAGAAAGGAACAATAGCAGCAGAAAGACATTGGATAATGGAAAAATCTGCTGAACTAAATCAACCGGTTTATTTCAAGGATGTGCTGCCCTCACAATGGAAGCCAGGAGACGTGCTGCATTGGGGAAGGGTTTTTGCTCTTATTTCCACAGGAGAATAAAAATTGTGGATACCCTCAAAATTAATAAAGGTTCAGTTTGAAGAGGAGAAACCTCTTGGAAAGGAGACATGACAGCTCATCCACAATGATGATAATCATACAGGTGGTAAGAAAAACATGTAGGATGGGGGCGGGGTTCTGTTCTTGTCTTTGCAGGAAAACACTTATCTTCAAAAAATTCAAGGGACCCTGGATGTTTGAATACTGACAGATGGAAAAATAACTACCTAATAGGATTCATCAAGAAAACCAAATAGGTTCTGTAAGCTATGTTTATGTTTCTAAATTTATAGAGCTGGTTTTGGAGTTGGACTCTGGCTCAGTCCCTCTCTAATACCAAGCCTGTTGTTAAGAGAAAAACCCAGAGTTTCTGGAGTTTCTGTCTCATGTCAAGAGCCATGATATGGGACAGAAAGAAAAATGAATTTAGAAAACACCTTTGCTTTTCTTCATATCTGTCATACCTTTCATTGAATATATATCTGTGTATGTTTATATAATTAATGTTTAAGTTTTCCACAATGAATAATGAATTTTTCCTGCATTTATCTTTGAAGTTTCCAGGAAGAAGATGGGGCCCCATAACAACAACTCGACCTGGTTGATAGGACGTCATGAAACTGATAGCACTACTACAAGACCTGTTTCAAGTATCAGCTGCACAAGACGGTTCCAACTTTGTTAGCTAAAATGGTGCACATCTTTTACAACGTTCTGGCCAGACCTTCTCAAAATACTCAGACACTATTTGCAACCTTACCAGACATTAATCTTGAAATTTAACCATCATTTTACTTTTACAGGATCCCCCAGAAAGAACGTCATCCCCATGACATCTGGAAGTAATTCTAGAGGACAACGTCCCCTCTCCCAGTAAAGTTTGTCCTCAGGTTTAGGGACATCATTTAAGGGTTGATTATATTAGTATATGGTTGAGGGTTGGGGGAAGAATTTTATAAGCTCAGGGATCTTTTGGGAAAAAAAAGAGGGAAAATTGGATGATGGGATAATAGATTGGTATTTGAGAGTTATTGTTTATAGATAATTACATTGGCATAGATTCATGTATATGGATACAAAGTTAAATTATATTGAATATTGTATGCATGCATGCTTCTACCTCTGTTTAAAATATTGTTTATGTATTGATATATATTGTATTGATATATATATTTACCATATTGCAGTGAACATTTCTACCTCTGATTAAGATACTTATATATTGTTTATGTGTTGATATATATATTTTTTACCATATTGCAATGTACACTTGTACATTGTTTACATTTGGAGGGTCATTGTCCTCACTGATTGCACAGTTGTTTATTCTCTTAGTCTTTAAGTTAGATAGGTATTAAGAATTGTAGATCAATAGTCATCTATGTTTGTCATATTTATAGTTAGACTAATCAGGTTATTTAGATACATAGAGATTATATTCTGTATAAATAATCTTCAACCTCTTCAAAGAGCTGTAGAAAATGGTATTTAATCTAATTTAGAGTTCTGTGGTAGTGAGACACAATCGTTCCTGACAATACCAATCTATTCCCGAGAGATTGTTGAGCGCCAAAGATACTCCACTTGGAGCTTGTCTTCTTCTTGGCAAAACCGGCCTCTGGGCAAGGAACTGCCCATACCTCAACTACTGACAAAATATATAGTATCCAGAAATGGATAAACAGAACTATCAAATCTTGCCAAGCCAGGGTAAGATGGTTTTGAAAAATTTCTTGCCTTTAAAAATAATCTGTCAGTTATTCTAGGCCTTAGCCAAAGTTGGTTGCTTCAACGCTGCAAACGTGACTTTGGGTGATTGCCCAGGTAGCCAGTTGTCTCTGTGATTTGTTGCATATTTTGGAAGTTGTTTGATTGCACTTCCTAATTACTCAGGTAACATTATTTCCCTTCTCAGCTCTTCGATTGGGTTGAAGACTAGATAAATGTAGTTACTTTCCTCTTAAGACTTGGCCAAGTTATTTATTATACAAGACTTAAGCTAGTTAGAATAGGATATTTGTTTTTATTGTATATAATTTTGTAGCAGGTTTAGAACTCTCTTACTTAAACAAAAGGGGGAGATGCTGCAGGAGCTCCTTCTATTCCTTCAGCCAATAGCCTTTAAGATACCAGCCCACTGGGGCGTAGTCTCTTTCATTTTAAAAAGTGGTGGTAGCCCTCTGCTCGCTCTCTTGCTTCTGGCTCCTATTCAGACTGTTAGACTCTCTGTTTCCTGTTTGCTATGAGAGGACTGTGGTTTGGGACATTGATCTGTAAGTTTTTCCCCTCCAATAAATAACCCCTTTTAATAATAATTTCCAAACTAGTGTGGGATTGTTTTGCGGCATTAGGGGACCCTGCTAATCCCTTAGCATTTATTCAGGTGCTAGGGGAAGACCAACAGCCCCTCATCAGGAAAATTCCAGTTCCTTCCTACACAGAACTCCTCTATCTGGGTTGTACTCAGGTTCATGATGGTTATTGTGAAGTGGAATAGTGATCACATGGTCAGATGCAGCTGTGAGTCCAAGAGCAGAAGTGGATATTCACTACAGTGTTCCAGAAACAATGACTGTTCCAAGGTAACTAGAAACTGCCAACAACCAAAGGTTTTGTGTCTAAAAGAAAAAAAGACACCATGCTGCAGCTCACCAAGCCTCTGCTGCAGAGTAGAGATGATGTCTGCTGTGATGGGGAGTGATGACTGAGCCCTGGGAGCATCTCAGAGACCAGAAGAAGGGTAACACCATCATGGGATCCCTTCTGCCTACTCCCAGAGACCCAGCTGTATAGTTGGACAGGAGGAACTTCTCACATTCCCAAGGGCCTTTGACACAGCCTATCACCAGCCCATGTTTATCTGTGCCCTCAGATCAACAAGTCCAGGGCACACCCAGGAGAAACTCCCACAGTTGACTCCTCTGCCCAGCTCTGGTCAGAGATTAGAAACAGAGGTTAACTTGGTAAAGACCTTGGTCAAAACCTTGCCGTCAGATGGGACCCCAGCCCTTACCGAGAGCTCTTGTTCTCAGTTAAAAGGAACTTAAGTGCTTCCACTGGGGGACTACCCTGCCAGCATTTGGATTCCTTTGTCAATTGTCATCTGCCACCCATGAACCCAGTGACAATTCTTCACTGAAAGCCCACAGGTGACCATTATCACACAGATCTATCTTCTGCGGACAAGAGCTTGGGGCTTACACTTCAAAGACCTTGTCCCACTCAGTGGGGCATCCAGGAAGCAGAGCCTGAAACCAGGCCTTTCGTTTGGCAGGGTGAGAATTCTCAGGAAGATCCCAGAGAAAGAGAGTGGCTGTAAACAGCACCAGGCAGAGTAAGGGGGACCCTGCTATGTCTTAGCAGGAGACCCCATTCTGTTCTGCTCACCCAGAAACTTTGAGCACAAGCAGCAACACAGCTCCTTCCCCCACCCCCAGTCAGCTTCCAGTTAGCACCTGGGGCAGGGGTGAGGCGACGCCCGGGCTGGGCAGCCATAAGCCCTGGTGTCTGTGTTCATTCCCACTGCTATGGACAAATACATGACGCGAGGCAGTTTTAGGAGGAAGGGTTTGTTCTGGCTTATAGTTCAAGGGAGTCATTCCATCATGGCAAGGAAGAAATGGCAGCAGAGGGAAGGGTCATCGGGAAGGCGTGGGGCAGGAGGCAGTTGGTCACATGGCATCTGCAATCGAGAGGCCGAGAGAGATGAATGCTGGCGGTCAGCTCACCCTCTTCTTCTGACCCAGCCGACGGAATAACGCCACCCACAGTTAAAGAGCATCTCTGCATCTCAATTATCCTAACCTAGGTACTCTTTCACAGGTGTGGCCAGAGACTTCTGCTGGGCGAGCCTAGGTCCCACCAAGATGACAATATTAACCATCACAATGGCCAACACTCACCAAATCTATAAAGGAATAAAGGACACTAAGAGCACACACAGAGAGACATTCTTTCACCTGGCGTGAGGACAGTGGGGCTCTGGTGTGTCTGAAGACAGCAACTGAGGCAGGACGTCCAGACAAGGGGAGCCTGTTCCAGAAAAGATAGGGACTTTCTGGTCTAGAACTTGTTATTTTCTTAGCCTTTCGCTCTCTGTTGTTTCCTGTATCCCAGCTCATTCCCATAAAGCTGGGCTGTGCAAGCCAGGTGAGGGTGGGCCCTGCTGATATGGTCAGTGCCCAGGACCAGGCAGTGGTAACAGTCGTGGCAGATGGACCCTGTGAAGGTACTGAATCCTCCCTCTCTTGCCTCTACATCCCACAAGCTTGCCCAAGAAGAAATCCCTATCTCTATCTCCTCCGCCCCACCCAAAGGGAAGAAGGCCAATGGAATGCTTAAGCCAGAAGATCCTCCTCAGAGGGTGGACATGGAAGGACACATTTCCCCAGTGTCGGTGGCATCTTTTTAAAATGAAGCTTCCAAGCAGAGTCTGGGGTCGGATCCAAGGCTTCACATAACAAGTTCGCAGGAGACAGTGATGCCCAGAGTGCACACCCATGGGTGCAAACACACAGGAACACACACACACACACACACACACACACACACACACACACACACACACACACACACACTGCTCACCCTCTGGGATTTATCTACCATCCACTCAGCTCTGGCTTTTTTCCCCTTTTCTCACTGTGACAGGTAGGACTCTGTGAAGGGTTGTGACCCAGCCATTCATAAGGTCCTCCTCAGGCCACAGCTCAGGCTGAGCCAGGCTACAACCCTGCCTGAAGCTCATAATGAGGAACTGACCCGGGTCAACAGAGGCTGGGCCGCAACTGCTGCTTCTGCCATGGGGTAAGAGGAGGGTGGAGCCTGCTGTCACCTTCAGTTTACACAACAACCCTGACCACTCTCCCCGCCCCAACTCTCACCCTAGAGTCAGGCTTCACAGGCACTGTCTCGAGTGACTTCCCACTCATGACCCTTCTTGGTTAATGACAGAATCTAGAGTACTCCGCAGCCGTCGTTGGGCCCGGACCCTACACACTGATGAGACTGGCGGAGGTCACCTGACATCAAGGTACTGTCCAGCACTTGCACTGAAGATGACGTGGTCTGTGACAGGCTCCACCTTAGGACAAGGACAGGGGTGCGGATGTGCTCTGAATCCGCATCCCTTCTATCTGACTTATCAGTTCTCACTGCAGTTTAAGTCAGAGTGCAGGCTCTGTTAGGACGACAATTAGAGATGTGACTGGCCCGATGGCCCATCCTAGAGTCCAATCTCCTTACTTGAATCTTCTTGGCCCAGCACTTGGGAACCAGTGGGAATCACCTCAAAGCCTCTGGTCAGAAGTTATTCCACTGTGGACTGAGAGTGATTGGGAGATGCTGGGGTCTGTTATCCAGACCCCAATAGTGGTCACTGACTAGACAGGAAGGCCTGTACTAACTGCGGTAGTAGGTGATCTGCTCCCTGTAGTCTTTGGCTACTATTCCATTTTGAGCACAAATCCATGTCACCTTGAGGGAACTCTCCCACAAGTGATGGAGGCTAAGATACAGGCTGAGAGAGAAGCCACGACCCTCTTCCCAGCTATGTACCCCAAAGACTGCTCCACATACCAGCAGTGATCAAGAACATTTATTTGAGTCAGCTCCAACAGATGTCAGGGACCTCCAGGAACATCCAATCTGGACATCCATTCAAGTGTACTCCTGTGTATCCATGGTGTGTGTTGGGGGGGGGTCCCTTCTGTTCCTATCATCCCCAACATGCCCTGAGAGCCCTCGAGCATCACTATTGATCCAAGGAGCCAGCCCACAATTCAACCCAATGCACTGCTAGCTACACATGTGTTCTCCCCTTGCTCCCCTCCCACTACCACCCCAGCCTCCAACATTTATTCCATCAGCCCGTTGACAAGTGTCTTCCTGAGAGTTAGAAGCCCAGCCCTGTGCTAGACCCACTTGGATCTAAAGAAGAAATGACAGCCCCTTGCCCTCAGGGAGCTCACAGTCTAGTTGGGGGTTCAAGGTGCACATGTGTACGAACAGCACGCATACATACGACACAGAAGCAGTGAGCACAAGACTAAACATCACAGTACTCAAGGGAGACGCGGCGTGTTAACATGAGTGAGGTACAGAGGGAGTAAAGGCCGGGTGTGCTGGGAGGCTCAGCCCTGGCGAATAAGGGGGGGCTCTGGCAGGGTGGGGGAAGATGAAGGTTTCAGAGCAGTACAGGGGAAGGCATGACAGAGTTACAGCAGGGAAGACACGAGCTGGGCAATTAGCTGAGGGGCATGGTGAGGGCTCCTCTAGATTAGCCAAGGAAAAGAGGTGCGTGGAAGCTCCTGGGGTATGGAGACTGCCTCCCCTGAACTCAGTGACCCCAGAATAAGGCATAGGGGTTTATTAAGAATGTGTATGGGGATACAGGCAGTAAGACCCCAGGCTAGGAATCCACAGGTTTCTAGCAAGTCCTAGTACAGGAAAGCAAGCCCCTCCTTTCCTAACGAGTGGTGCATTCTGGGGAAGAAGAGAAGCATCTCTGGCCCCCCAACTGACTTGCTCACATGCGAAGACAGGAGTCCTTGACCAACAGTGACCCAAGACCCACACCCCTGTACCCCTGCTTACTTACGGGCACACACAACTCCTCCACAGGTTTCTCCCTCTGCCTAGACCCACAGGTGATGCCTGCCTGGAGCGGCACACCTGGCCAGCCAAGAGGCTGATTAGCATGTGGCTAAAGGAAACAGGATCCCTACTCCCTGGGGCAGACAAAGAGCAAATGATTCACCAACCCTTCAGCAGTCCAACCTCCCCTTGAGACTCCACAGTGAAATCAGAGCCAAGGCCAACAGGAGCCTTTTAGCCTTACAAGGCTCCTTTGTAAAATCCCACAGTCTGTCAGTCACAGAAAGGGAGAAAGCAGCCAAGCCCAGGAGCCTTGGGCAATGCTGGGGGAGGGAGATCGAGTTCTAGAAACCAGATGTATTGCTAGATTGGGGGGACGGGATGGACGGACTAAAAGGGGCTCAGCCTCAGAAGTCTTTATTCCCAAACAAGAAGAGACCAGGAGGAGAGACACACCTGTATGGAGGAAGAAAAGGATGGCAGATGAACCATCCAGGGCTAAGGTCTTCAGTCTGGAGTCGCGAGGCTCCTGAAACTACTTGGCATGGTGAGAGCTACATGAGCATGTGAATTCTCCTAGAAGGTCCACAGCCTCCATCAGACTTTAAAGGGTCACATGTCCCTGAAGTCTTAACCATTCTAGTTCAGAAAGGGCACAGGAGCCTTCAGCTGCTGCTTACATCTTGCGGGAAGTTTTGTCTCTCAAGCCAGGTCTGCCATCAACTTGCTGCGATAACTCAGACCGGTCGCTTCTTGTCTCTTCAACCAAGTGGTGGGCCGAGCTGAAAGAGAGAAAGCCAGCTCTCCACACAGGCGCTGTCTCCACACCTGAGTTGAAGTCTAGGGTCAGGAAGCCAAAAGGAGGCTTGCCCAGCTGTAACTTTTCCACCAAGGCATGGGACCAGCCTCTAATTGCCAGCTTTACCAACACAGGGCACCTCCAGAGGTAGGTCTTCTGAGGAGACACATTCTCACGCCAGGATGTCAGGACCCCATGGGACTCCATCTTCGGTCTCCATGCACAGATATGCCCTGCATGTCATGGGCCACAAGGTTCTGACCATTGTATCTGTTCATAGAAACAAAGAGATTATGGTCAATATATTGTAGTAACATGGCCCTGCCTGTGCACCCATCTGGACTATGGGGACACATTCACACTCTGGATCTATCTGGAACTTCAAGAAAACCCTCTTGCCACCACCCACCCACCCAACAAATACTGTCAAGATTCTTAGCCATTTCACACATGAGATAGCTGAGCCCTGATACTCGAGTGACTGGCGAGCTCCTAACATCCAGGACTAACATCCTAACATCCAGTCCTAACATCCCAGGACTGTATTTTCTGCCACCAAATCCTAGTCCACATTGCAATAACCACCAAGGACCTCAGGCTGAGGCCATGTTTCCAGAGGAGTCACACAGCAATGAGGTAGGACAGAGAGCAAAGGGAATGGACAGGCCTCCAGCACTGAGCATGGCTCGGGGAACAGGGGCCCTCTCAGAGCCCCCAACATCCTAACTCCATGCTCCCAGCACCTGTGAAACCCGACAATGCCCCTGTTCACACGCCCAAGCTCTCTCCACTTCATTTTCAATAACTCAGCAAAACAAAGCTGAAAGATTTTCAGGTCCAAAATCCCACACAAAGCCCAGACTTGACCTACCATAGCACTAATTATTAACTGTGATTTGGAACAAACTTGGGGAAATCTTGGTTTCCTTGTCGATCTGATGGCAGAAAAGGCCAGAGGTTCAGAGTAACAACCTGGAAACGGGGGTCCTGGAAGCAAGCCCCTAGTTGTCATTCTTACCAGGGGACCTTGATCAGCCATCCTAGCAGAGGCCTCCATTCTCCTGCCTGGATGAACCTCAAAGCCCTCTCCCCTTCCATCTGCCTTCCAGGGCTTCTGTTCTTATCTGAGCTCACTGCACTTATTGCAAATGTTTGTTGTCTCCTCCCCGGAACACAAAGTCCTTTGCAGAACAAACCCTGACCCTTGCCATCTTGAAGCCTTCTGCACGCTGCCCTTCCTACAGCAATTCTCTGTCTCTAGGACCCAGTGCAAGGCCTTCAAACCCCCTTAGGTGAAGCCAGTCATTTTCCCGACCCAGGGATGTCCCTACTGTAGCCCACATGTCCGTGCAGACATGCTGACACCCTACCACAGGCATCAGAGTGGGCTTCCAAGTGCCTGGGCCTGAGGTCCTTCCAAGAGAGGAGCAGAGCACAGCCCAGAGCTAATTGGTAAAACTCTCTGGACAAATGACTTCACCCTCAGATAACAGCCGAACTTCGCAACACCCCAGGGAAAAGAAAAAGTCTCTCATCTTCATCCCCAACTTACAGATAAGCAACTGCGACGTGGAGTGAAATGGCTTCTCAAGGCCAACAGTCAGTGGGTACAGGAGGCTGGGGCTTTGGGGACTGAGCTTGGGCCCGAGGACGGGACTGTGGAAAGTGGCCCTCTCCGAGTCGTTTTCAAGTCTGACGGGCTGGGAATGAAGATGAGGTAAGCAACAAGTTAAGCCATGGAGACCAACACAGGCCCAGTGGCCACTCCTGACCTGGAGAGCCAACACTGCATACCCACTTCCCAGGCCCACCACTCCCACACCCCATGGGACTTGGGTCAGCCCGATGGGGCTCACCTGCTCTAGGAGCCTGAGGAGGCAAACCAGGTGTCCAAAGCAGATTCATGCAACCTGCCAAAGGGTCCAGGGGGAGGAAGGAAAGGGGATGGCTCAAGCCCCTTCAACACCCCAAGCTGGCTGGCCCTGCCTCTCTCCCATAAGCCCATCCAGAGAGGGGGCAACTCAGCACCCTTGGTTGTGACTCCTGAATTGGAGGCAGTTGATGGTAGCAGGCCTTCCACAAGTCATAGCACGCCTAAATGGGCCGCCTGGCTCTCAGGCCCATGGCCATGGCTGCGCTGATGGGTCTTGAGCGAGCCCTCACGCGCGAAGCTCTTGCCGCAGCGGGGACAGAAGTAGGGTCGCCGCTCCCCGAAGACACCGGGACGGCGAGGGTGCGGCGTGGGCATACGCGCGTGGGTGCGCTGGTGGTTGAGCAGGAAGCGCGGCTCGCGGAAGCAGCGGCCACACTGGGCACACTGGTGCGGCTTCTCGCCGCTGTGGATGCGCTGGTGCGTGAGCAGGTTCTGCTTGAGGCTGAAGCAGCGGCCGCACTCGGGGCAAGGGAAGGGCCTCTCGCCGGTGTGTGTGCGCTGGTGCACCTCCAGGTTGTGTTTGACGCTGAAGGCCTTGCCGCACTCGGGACACACGAAGGCGGCGGTGCGACCCGCCCCCACGTGCGCCTTCTGGTGCCGCACCAGGCTAGGCTGCTGGGAGAAGGTCTGGCCGCACAGTGGGCAGCGGTGGGACTGTTCCTCCGCTGGGTGGTGAATAACCAGACCTTGATCGTCCCCCAGACTCTCCTCCCCGTCCCCCGTAGGAGACCCTGCCCTGGAGGACACCAGCTCTGTCATGGGCACTTCCAGATGCAATCACCAGCCCCTGTAGAAGCAGAAGCAGAGAGAGGGATCAAGGAAGACCCAGGCTCGGTCATTCTCCAGCCTTTTGGATCACTCACTTCCAACAAACCCCAGTTTCGTTTCATCACAGCCTATCGTCCTGGGCTCTTCTCAAGAGCCATTACCTCCTAGACCTCCCTGGCCTCTCCCACATCCCCTTGCAGTCTGCTGCCTATCTGCTGCCTAGCCCCATGCCCTTCATCATCACCTCTGACTTCCAAGCCAGCACCTCAAGAACAAAGAGCTATCTTCCGGTACAAAAACACATCAAGCCCCGTGCCTGCAACACAAAAAGCATGGGCTAAATATTGTTGGGGAATTCTCAGGAACGGCTTCTCTGTTCAGATGCCCAAGGATAGGAGGTGACCTGAAACCTGCAGGAAAGAAGGTGACCTTAAAGAAGGTGGCTTAAAGAAGGAAGCAAAATAAACCCCCATAAACTTGAAAGTGACCTCCCTGGGTTAAACATTAAAGGTAGTCCCTCTGTCTAACAAGACAAATCATACACTTGAAACGTTACAGGTCACTGAACCAAAGCAAGAGCTCCCAAAGAGCCAGGTCTGATCCACAGGCTGAGCACCACAGTCGGTGCTCAACAAACATCCCCAGCACTGTGCTCCCTGCAGGCGTGTTTTAAGGATTGTCATCCCAGGTCAGTCACTATGTCCTTCTGAAACAGTTTCTCACTACAATCACAACACCCTTGAATAAGGGGCAAAGCAGTGTTACCGAGCCCAAGGTTTGTAAATGGAACAAATAAATGAAGCTGTGTGAAACCAACATACTTATCCAAGGTCACAAAGCAAGGTGAGCCAGGACTAGGCCCTAAGTCTCCTGATTCACTGTTGAAAACAATTCCATATATTAGCTGCTCAGCAACTAAACACCCCTTCACACACGAATGCACGCACACATGCACGCATTCATGCACACCTACCTACCTCAGCCATTACAAATCCATCCATTCTCAAAGGGTCTCTGCTCCTATAGGGCACAGTGTCTTGCCACCACTCCCATGCCTTGTAGGGCACTGGGACCCACTTCACTCACCCCTGCATCAAAGAAGCTTGGGGTTCCCCTCAAATTTCCCTTCAGGTCTTCTCCACACTTGGAGCCTCAGTCAATCTACCTGTAGGGTGGTCTCAGAGACAATCTCTCTTCCCCCCACCTTCAGGCCAGAGTGGAACTGGCACCCTGGAGCAAGAGACTAGGACCCATTGCCGTGCTCCCACCCATAATCCCTCCCTAGACAGCTGTGCTGGCATTTGCAAAGTCCCCTTGGCCAAGCTGAGCCTGGTCACTGGGCAACCTCCCCACTTTCCCTACTAGACCTCTGACCAGGCCCAGAGGGTCCAAGGCTATGGTTTTGCCTTCCTCCCCCAAGTTCCTCCATTAGGTGCCACACTCACAGCCCAACCTGCTCCCCTTCTGCAGTCTTCAGCAGCTTTTCCCTCTGTCTGAGCGGCCCAAGGAAAACACAGTTAAGTCTCCCGCAGCGCTGCGCCCCTTCTTCCCCGCCCCCATAAGGCTGAAAAACCTCCTGCAGTCAAACTGCTGCATCAATCACAAGCGCTCACCCCACCCGGCACGACTCCCTCTCACAGTCTTGCCAATTCCAGGGGTCCGAGCGACCCTCGAGAAATGTGATAAGCTTTGTATAGCAACCCCACCCCCAGGAACATACACAGGCTGCTACCCAGTTGCCGCAGCCCACCGTGCCGGGCTGCCAACCTCAGTTCCTAAAGGAATGCATGTAATCCACCCAGCCCTGTGCCCGCAGCGCCCCCCACGGGACCGCGCGATCCCGAGTAAACAAGTAATTAAGTCTTGACACTGCCACTCCCAGAAAGAGCTGCACGGCTCGGGGCAAATACGGTACCCCGCAGTGACCCGCCCCCCAAGGGTCCCGCGCTGGCCACAATAAATACGGTAACCTCCCTTCCAGTATCAGGCCCTAGCCAGGGACTCACGTGGCGCCTCCTCTGGAGCCCTTGTCTCTGCTGCAGCGCCGCAGTCGCCAGCGTCGCCGCAGCCGCACAGCAGCCCCGTGAGGCTGGGAGGTCTAACTCGCCAACAACCTGGCTGGCTGGGAAAAGGGAGGCAACAAGCGCTGCGCCTGCTCGGGAAAGAAAAGGGTCCAGATTCTGGGGCCAGCATTGCCTGCAGGAGGGGTTACCTTAATGGCCAACACTCACCACCCCTAGCCAGCCCCCTTTCCGGAGAAAAGCGATCTTGGTCTCCCTCATCCCTAGGCAGAAGCAGGCTGGCCAGCCCCTGGGACCTGTCCCAAGCAGGCTGAGTCTCTGGGAAAAGGGGGTCATTCCCAAGGAGCAAGAAAGAAGAGGCACAGGGGACCTAGTTTTGGAAAGTCTCAGAGTCACCAGAGTTGAGTCTATTGTGATCAAGCCAAAGCTGTCCCCTAGAAGCGCTGCTTCTAAGCCCAGAAGAAGTCAGGCCAGGCGGGGTGCAAGCCTTTACTTCCAGAACTAGAGACAGAGACAAGTGGATCTCTGGAGTTCAAGGCCAGCTTTGTCTACATATTGAGTTCCATGCCAGCCATATATAGTGAGGCTCTATCTTAAACGAGAGAGAGAGAGAGAGAGAGAGAGAGAGAGAGAGGAGAAAGCATCCAGAGAAGCAGCAGGAGGTACAAGAGGTGGCACTAAATTCCAGTTTCCCACTGCCCTTTAATAATACCGCTTGCCTGTCCATACCCTTGGCTTTTCATACCACTGTTTCCCATGTATTAGTTCATGGGAACTTCCAACGATAATTTACATCTATAAAACGGGTTAATTATAATATCTTATTATAATTATAATATTTTATTATCCTATTTTATAGATGGGAAAAGATTTTTAAAATGAAACACAAGGTAACTTCTTCTAGCACCCACAACTTTATAAAAGTAATAAAGGTCACCTAAGAAAGGGCCTTAGAGTCCACACTAGACTGAGGGAAACAAGCCTGAGAGGGAGGGAATGTCAAGGGTAAAGTCACTAGAGAATAACTGATCGAGTTTCTCTGTGACCCCTCGGTAGCTGCCACACAGGGAAATCAGGCTTCCCAGGATCAGGTAGAACTTTTTCTGACAGGTTCTAGGAATGGCTGTTAGGTAGAAAAACTACACCATGGGCTTTGGGCAGCTCAGATACTATGAGGGTCCTTCCTGCTTCGTAGCTGCAAGTGTCCAGTGTGCTTGCAGAATTCTTCCAGAGGGCTGTGAGACACTAAAAACATCCTCTTGTTCGGGACGCTAGATCTGGAAGCCATGCCTACCTTTCAGTTTACTTAGGACCAGTGTGTCAGCAGGCCCAGCTTAGCTCATTCTGGAGTACCTGCGTCACCACAATCAGGCCCCTCCCCATCCCTGTTGTCAGTGATGTAGGCTAAGCAGTGACATTGCTATCTGACAGGAGGGAAAGGGGGGGTTGGTAGTTCGACTTGTCCACCAGGTCATGTTCTGCATGGATGGCTGGTCCAGGCTTTCTGTCAGCCTAAGGCCTGTTGTCACCACTATTGGCTGCTCTAAGGATAGCACAGCACTGTCGACTTCAGTTTGATTCTTCCTTTGTAAAGTGGGTCAGAGAATATCAAAGAGGTGGCATCAAGTCAAAGACAAGCTCATACTTGTCCTAGTGGTTCACAATGTGGGGTACTCTGCAGCATTGCAGAGATTAAGGGGGTACACAGGTGCCTGGGGCCAACCAGTCAGCTAGCAATCAGCCAGTCAGACATAGAGAAGGATATACAGAATGAAAGGAAGGTAAAAAGCCCCAAGGCAAACTATAGATGACGAGAAACAGGTTAAATTAAGTCATAAGAGCTACTGGGACAAGCATAAAATGGCCAAGCATTCAAAACTAATAATAAGTTTCTGTGTCATGATTTGGGAGCTGGTTGGTGACCCAAAAGAAAGCCCACATCACATGGCAGCCAGTCCATTAGAAAGAAAACAAGACCCCAAGGCTTTCTATCTCGTCCTCTGCCAGGTAAGTGGGTACAAACCTGCAGTGGCCCTGTGGCCAAGTTTGCAAAAGGCTGCATCAGTTGGGTGGGGCTGAATCCTGGACCCATTTTTTGTCTTCTGTGAGGAGTAGGCTGAAGGCCGAGTCAGATAACCACGATGAGCAGCTGATCATTGGTAAACAACAAAAGCATCAAGTTCAGCAGCAAACAGGAGCTGTCCACTGCCAGGGAAACTGAGTTTCATCTCTTCAGCAGGCCACAGGAGAACTGGGGACACTTAGGGAAGACCAAGGTTTTCAAAATCAAGTACAATAATCTATGACAGGACAGTGCCATGCTCGCAATGACCTTTTCTAGGTAAGCTGTGCCAGCACAGAAAAAGAAAACATAGGGGATGCCATCTAAAACCCTAGGTCTCCAAGGGGACTGACAAGGAATGAAGGCTAAATTTCAGCTGAGTCACATCTGTCTGCCCATTTCACGTGCAAGCACCTGCCCCCAGCCCAAGCCCATCTTCATGTGCTGTGATCAACACAAGACAGTGTGACTACATTCTGCATGCACAGTCATGCTCTCTTTATCCAGGCAGGACAGTGGCCCACATGTGACCACTGCCACCATGTAAGGGTCATGAAGCTGCTGGACTCCAGAGCCTAACAAAGCTGTGTGCATCCTTTCTGTGTGGGTGGAAAAGCTGACTCAGCCAGTCCTGTCCAAGCCCTGTGTTGTATTCACAGCAGACAGGTGAGTCAGGAACATCCCTAAGGGCTCTATAGATCACTGCACTGGCCACCCCGAGCACGCCTGCACAGGGATCTCTAGGCTCCCATCTCTCAGCTCCACGAGCTCTTTCTATCCCCCGGTATCAGGCCCAAATGCCTCCTGCTGATTTCAGTTTGGAATTTAGCACGCTTGCATCATCCCCATTGGGCTGTGAATTTCTAAGAGCAGAAGCTGTGTTTTTAGCATCCCTGTTCCCCCAAGAGCCCAGCCATAGTGAGTCCTTTTTAGTGTCTATTCAGTGAATGCATGTCTATGCGGCACATCTGATATATCCATGCAGCCATAGGGACCAGGGGAAAATGAGGAGCTGCAGGCTAAACTACAGATCCAGCTACAACTTAGAGGGGTGTGAGGGGCTGCAGAGGCCTGGATGTAGATGGGGGGAGGCTCTAGTTGTGGTGTCACTTGTTCCAACATTCTTTCTTCACCATGGAAATCCAAGGCAGGGTCAATACCATCAGTTCAGACCTTTAAACACATGGCGGATCTGCTGAGCGTGAGGAACTGGCTCTTTACGGCTGCTACCACTTAGACACAATGTGCCCCTCCCTCAAGGACTCAACAATTAATCCATTGATGGACTCGTATGATGGCAGTGATGGCAGGATTGGGAGGGTTTTGGAATATTGGAGGTGGGGATTAGTTGGAGGAAGTAGGCCCTTCCTTGAATGAGAGGGGGTGCCCAGCAATGATATACTTTGTCCCAGACCCCTTTTCTGTCTTTGTGCTTCCTGGATGTGAGCAGCCTCCTTTGCCAGACACTCCTACCATCATAATATTCTGTCTCACTTCGGGTCTAAAGAGATGGAGCCAGGGCTGAAGAAATGGCTCAGAGGTTAAGAGCACTGGCTACTCTTCCAAAGTACTAAGTTCAATTCCCAGCAACCACATGGTGGCTCATAACCACCTGTAATGAGATGTCCTCTTCTGGTGTCCTCTTCTGGCCTGCAGATATACATGTAGGCAGAACATGGTATATATAATAAATAAATAAATACTAAAAAATTAAATAAAATTTATTTTAAAAAAAAGATGAAGCCAGCTAAGCATGAACTGAAACCCAGACATTTACACCCTTCGTTGCTCTCAGGTATTTTCACAGCAACAGGAAAACTGAGTAACACAGATCCTCATAGAAGCCAAGCTCAACAGGGAAAGTCCTCACCTTCTCTTTCCATAGTGCACATGCTCTTCCAGTAGCCACACATGGAGCTTATTAGAACCATAATGGCAACCTCCTAGTGAGTGCTTGCCTGTGCTCGCACCCACCAAGCCCCAAAGCTTCAACCCCAGAGCTGGAACTCCATCCTTGATTAATACCAGCAAAACCCCACCTATTTCTAGATTTGGGCCATGGGTAAGAAAGAGTGGAGAAAGGGGTGGGGGAAGGCAAGGCTTCCATTTTGCCTATAGAAGCATCATTATTGCTAGGGTGCACCATTGCCCCATATAGCTGTTATATAAAATTCAGGTTAAAATTCAGAAATCAGTTGTACAGGTATGTATGTTTGGTGATTTGTTTTGTTTTATTTTTGAGAAGGGTCTCATGTAGCCCAAACTTTATGTGTAGACAAGGATGACCTTGAGCTTCTGATCCCCCTGCCTTTACCTCCCAAGTGCAGAGATTAACCGACGTACACCATGATGGCCAAGTCTATGGGGCCCTGAAGACAGAGCCAAGGACTTTGTACATGCTACGCAATCACCAACATCTAGTCAATAGGCTACATCCCCAGCCTCCAGGTTTAAGCGTTTAGGAGTCACGTATGGCCAGTAACTATGATGCTGGACAGCACACATTTCATCATCACAGAGACCTAGGACACGCCCCCAAACCTGGAGACACAGGAGACTCCATCTCTTTCCCCACAGAGACAGTCTAAGAGGTTACTAATTCCCCTCTCTTCACTGCCCTTGACTCATCCAGGATGGGTGATGACATACTATTTGGGGCTCTAATGCTCCTCCTACCAAAGGGTCAAAGATATTTATGAAACTCAGACCATGTTGGAATGTTTCAGAGGTACCCTCCACTCTGTCAGCTTTTCCACCAAGCACCTCAGCAGCAAGGATCTGTTCTCTCCGGGTGAGTGCAACCTGCTGAGCAGCTGCTCCTCCGGCCTCTGCATCCTAACCCCCACCTTCCCTCATTCAGCTTCCCATGGCAGACTGACCCATGAGCCTGAGCAGTGTACATCAAACCCTCCCAAGGAGCCTGACCCCTTTGCTGTCAAATTTGATGTTCTTGTTTACCAATGGCCAGCTGCGTTTCATGGACCTTAGGTTACCTGACTTAGTCTTCAGCCTGCTCCTCACAGAAGACAAGAATGAATCCAGGATCCAGCCCCACCCAGCTGACAGGGTCTTTTGCAAATTTGGCCACAGGGCCACTGCAGGCTTACACTCACTTACCTGGCAGAGGAGAGGTTAAAAAGCCTTGGAGTCTTGGGTTTTTTTTTCTAATGGACTGGCTCCCATGTACCCCCTTAATCTCTGCAATGCTGCAGAGTACCCCACATTGTGAATCACTAGGACAAGTATGAGCTTGTCTTTGACTTGATGCCACCTCTTTGATATTCTCTGGCCCACTTTACAAAGGAAGAATCAGAACTGAAGTCGACAGTGCTGTGCTATCCTTAGAGCAGCCAATAGTGGTGACAACAGGCCTTAGGCTGACAGAAAGCCTGGACCAGCCATCCATGCAGAACATGACCTGGTGGACAAGTCAAACTACCAACCCCCCTTTCCCTCACGTCAGATGGCAATGTCACTGCTTAGCCTACATCGCTGACCACAGGTGATTAGATGAAATCCTGAGTAAGAAAGTCTTGTTAACAAGGTCAGGACTGAAAACCATTTGTTCAAGAGTGGAGCATACAGACTGTGACAAACTGTCCAGCATAGTAAAATGATTCCCCCAGGAAGTCCTTCAGCAAGGGCAGAGGTCATGTTCTACTCATCTAGCACAAGACCTGGTACACAGGTCCATTAAAGAGCCAATGCTTTGTAGTTCCAACCTGGTCAATGAGCACATAAATCAGTAAGTTAGCCCTCTGGGGGATCTGAACCTGTCTGCCCTATGACCCTGTGAGACTTCTCACCCAGGAAAACTGAACAGGAATTTGCAACTTGCAACTTGCACAAGCAGGGGCTACAGTTGGGCCTCATTAACCCGAGTGGGAAAGAATCCATTCAGTATCTGCCTGTACCACCTTTGGCCACTTGATTCTATAAGAAGCAGGTATTTCTGTAGTGCTACCCTGAGGGCAATGGCTCTCCAGCCCAAAATGGTAGTGTCCTAGGATGCCCTTCAGGAGTAGGTAAGCTTTTCAGGCTAGACTCAGGATTTGCTAGATGACAAAGAAAAAGCAAGGAAGGATTAGGTTCTGGTACAATGCAGGACACTGAACATCTCCTGAGAAGGGAAGGGCAGGTCAGGTTGGATAGGAAAAAAAGGGGGGTTACAGGAGGCAGGGGAGAAGCTAGTACCAGTGTGGATCAGAGGGGATGGTGGGAAGGGCTGCAGGATTGGCTTCCTGTTGGTCCTCAGAGCTGAACAGCACACTTCACCCAGTGCAGGACTCAAATAATTTGACCAAGAAAGAGCAGACCAGGCTTAACACTAAGCTCTCTTGCCTTTGCTCCTCATTAGAAGTACACTGGCTGCAAGGGTCTTGTTTGTCCTCTATAGCCTTACGTGACCTTCTATGACACTACAACCAAAGCATCTCCAAAATTAAAAGGTTATTCTCCCTAGAGCAGTGACCTAAAGCCAGGCTGAACTCAACACTGCTTGGCACCCCCAGGAAGATGCAGGCCCCAGGAGGCCAGAAAGTGTAGTTCTCCCCTCCTCCAGACCTGTCCTGGGCCCCACATTCTTCCCGCTTCTAAACTGTCCAGCCCCGGTGCCCATCTTCAGGGAGGAATCCATCCAAGGCTAGAGGCTGAGCTGGAGCCCCGGCTTCTGTCAGCACCAGGACATCAGTCACCCTGCTTTACAGGGGCAGGACAGGTGACCTCAGAGGGACAGAGTGGGGCACAGAGGATCAGCATATGGGGAGAGACACGTAACGGACATGAAGGAGAGTGGGGGACAGAACATTACCCTCCAGCCTGGGCAGCAGGTAGGAGGAGGGCACATAAGAATGGCAACCCCCACCAACACCCTTGGAGTCCTAGGGAGCACACACATCTGGTCTCCAGTAGGTTGATTCAGAAAGGACAGCGCCACCATGTGGAATATTTAGTCCTTCATTTTTCTCCAACACCGGTATGGGTGAGGACCCAAGTCAGTCACAGAAACCTGCACACTTGGAACACACGGCCCACTCTTGCACAGCGACTTTCCCAAGCAGCCAGGCTTGGCTGAGACCATGTGACCGTACCTGACCCTTAATCATCACATACATTATCAGTTCTATGGCCAGGTCTGCCGCACCTGGCACCATGAGCAATGAGACACTCGGAGTTGGAGAGAGACCATCAAATCAGCCAGTGGGGTACAGGTGGCACTGTCCTTGGTGCTGGGGAAATAATTACCCCTCCTAGCCAAATTGGAGTCTGTGACCATCTTCCCATGGGGCCCACCCCTCTAACCATCTTGTAGCTATGTGACAGGACAGTGCTACCGATGATCAGTTCCAGTTCCACAAGGAGACTTTCCTAGGGCTCTTCACTAGGTGCCTAAGGCTGGGGGTCAGTTCTGAATGCTGTACTAATGAACACATTCCCATCAGACAGACACAGCTTCGACCTCACCTCCCCCACTAGGCACTTCTCAGGCTTCCTTTGAAATGCTTCTGGAATACCATCCTCAGGCCTCAGAACCTTGAGGAGCTTTTCAAGGCTCTAACTTGAGGGGCATCAAGAGTCAGCATTCCCAGCCCTCCTGTTCCCCATGACACCCTGCAAGAACACATTCTACCACCTGCTACCATCAACTGCACAGATGGCACACACTACAGCTCTTCTTCCTCCTCTGGGCCATGGTGTGGTGTCTGAGCTCCACGATGAACACGCTGGTGCTTGAGTAGATGCTGCTTTTGACGGAATCCACGGCCACAGGCAGTGCACAGGTAGGGTCTCTCTCCAGTGTGGTTGCGCCGATGTCGTGTGAGGTTGGGTTTCTGGCTGAAACAGCGCCCGCAGTCTGGGCATGCATAGGGCCGCTCGCCTGTGTGAATGCGCTGGTGGATGGTGAGTGCTGACCACCATGAGAAACTCTTGCCACACTCATTACAGATGAACTGGCGCTGCTCACTGGGTACAGCCTGGGTCTTGCACTCCTGACCACACAGCACTTCCTTGGCATCCTGAGTACCCTGGGTCTTCAGAGTCACACTTGGGGCAATCTCAGCTTGTGACTCTGAACCAGGCACACCACTCTGGACTGCAGATCGCGAACGCAGCAGCTCTGTAGCAGCATGCACACGCTGGTGCGCCCGCAGTGCCGCGCGGCTGGGGCAGTTCTGTCCACAGCTGGTACACCTTGCGGCCTGGGCACCAGGAAGGTGCGTGCGCAAGTGCTTGAGCAGGTGCTGCTTCTGACGGAAGCTGCGGCCACAGTGCGAGCATGGATGTGGCCGCTCGCCTGTGTGGTTGCGCAGGTGCCTCGTGAGGTTGGGCTTCTGGCTAAAGCATCGGCCGCATTCAGGGCACGCATAGGGCCGCTCGCCTGTGTGGATGCGCTGATGGATATTCAGCGATGACCACCACGTGAAGCTCTTGCCACACTCATTGCAGATGAACTGCCGTTGCTCATTGGGACCTAAGCGGTCGTGGACTGCTGTCCGTACCCTTTGCTGGCCCCACCAGCCCTGGCAGAGCCCGAGCCAGAGCCACTCAGGGTGTCCGTGTGGGGATCCAGGGCGCAGGCGGCAGGCCCGGCGGCGTGCCGCAGCATACTGAAGCATCTCATGCAAGCTGACACGGGCACCCAGGCGGTCCTGGGCATGCGCTCGCAGATGGATGCGGAGGCCCACTTGGTGCGGGAAGCAGCGCTCGCATTCTGGACACGAGTGGGTGGTGGGCCGAGAGTGAGTCTTTTGGTGCTTGAGCAGGTGCTGCTTCTGACTGAAGCGTCTTGGGCACTCTGGGCAGCAGAAGGGCCTCTCGCCAGTGTGGTGACGCTGGTGGCGCTCCAGGTTGGGCTTCTGGCTAAAACTCTTGCCACATTTGCTGCAGAGGTAAGGCTTCTCGCCCGTGTGTGTGCGCTGGTGGATCTTCAAGGATGACCACCAGCTGAACCTTTTCCCACAATCCATGCACACGAAGTGACCCCCACCCGCAGAAAGTGCAGGGCTCAGAGGGCCTGGAGCTGTCCCCGGAACTCGAGCAGCCAGCCGAGCATCATGCTCAGGGGATGGGGCCCACCATGCACCTCCAATTTCCTCCTGTGACCCCACAGCCCTGGGCCGCCCCATGGTCTGGCACGGTAGGAGGCCGCTCTGCGGCTGAAATATGTTTTCCTTGTCCTTCTCCGGAAGCGCAGCCTGAGATACCACAGTCTGCAGCGGCCACTCTGGTTTCTCCTGTTTGATCACTGCCAGCCCATCTCCTACAGAGGAAAAGGGAAAAGTCAGAAGACATAATTGTGGGGTACAACGAGCCTAGCGAGGAAGATGTCCAGGAAGGGTAGAGACAGTTGAAACAGTGAAGGCAAAATAGCTTTAAATGTAGGGAGGAACATGGGTAAGAAAGAATGGGGGCAGGGGAAGACTTAAGGATCCTATATGGGCAGAAAGAATGTGGAGAGGAGAAAGCCCACAGGAGAGTAAAAACAAGTGCCTGACTAGCTTGCCAAGGTCGTGGAGTCCCTCATGAATAAGCTGCCCTGCCTTCTCTACCCAATGCCCAGCAGATGCAGAGGTATTAAAGAAGCCAGGCTGTGGAGGCCCAAAATTGTGAGCCTATTTCCCCTCTGACAGATGTCAGGATGTACAAGCACACTTCTGCTCCTTCTGTACAATGAGGTGACCTGGGGAGTGACTGCCTTCAGGAGACTTGGTCTAGGGTGGCTTCACTGCCTAAACAAGACTTGATTTCTCAAAGTGTTAAAGCAATTAACTGTTTGAGTTGTGCTTTGTATCCCCTTCCTCCTTTAGTATTGGAGTATAAAAGCAAATGGAAAATAATTTCAGTATTCACTGGAATACCCTCCTGGTACTATTCTATGGTTTCTGCTTCTTTATTTTTCACGCATCTTTGTATTCTTTACTTATATTTCTAAATCCCATGCCCCTACCCTGGTAAGAGGTGTTTTTGTTGAGTCTGGTCCCCAAAACCAGGCAGTGACGCTTCCTGACCCAGGAAGAAAGAAGATCGCCAATGTTCAAAATTTCAATTTAAAAAATTTTTTAAATGTTCAATTTTTAAAAAGTGACTCTATGGGGGGGCAGTTCAATGTGGAGGTTCAAGGATGGCTCTGTGGAGTCGGCCTTCCCCTTCCACCCTCAGATAGGTTTGGAGAGGTTGAACTTGGGTTGGGCTGTCAGGCTTGCTAAGACCATCACCTGCCCCGTAAGAGCATCACCTGCCCTCTAAGAGCATCTCCTGCCCCCTAAGAGCATCTCCTGCCCCCTAAGAGCATCTCCTGCCCCTAAGAGCATCTCCTGCCCCCTAAGAGCATCACCTGCCCCCTAAGAGCATCTCCTAACCCCTAAGAGCACCGCCTGCCCCATAATGCATCTCCTGTCCTGTAGAGAGCATCACCTGGCCCATAAAAGCACCACTTACCCTGTAAGAGCATCTCCTGCCCCATAATAGCATCCCCTGCCCTATAAGAGCATCCCCTGACCCTGTAAGAGCACCGTCTGCCCTGTAACAGCATCTCCTGCCCTGTAAGAGCACCGCCTGCCCTGTAAGAGCATCCCCTGACCCTGTGAGAGCATCCCCTGCCCTATAAGAGCACCACCTGCCCTGTAAGAGCATCCCCTGACCCTGTAAGAGCACCACCTGCCCCAAAAGAGCATCACCTATTGAGCCATCTCACCAGCCTAAAACTTACTATTCTTTTCCTAAGAGAATTAACACTGGGACCTTTCCAGGCAAAGGCATGCCCAGTGCCTCAGTGGTTAGGGCTATCACACCCTTAGTTATTAACCCTTTGTCTCCACTGGCAGGGTCCCTGCTTCAATACAGTACCCAAGAGCAGGAACAACCCACTGGAAAGACCTCCATCTTTCTCTCACAAAACCAAGAATGAGGAGGTAGGCCCCGAAGGCTCAACATGGAGAAAGGTATTCCATGCCCTAGGTAATCCACTAGGACAGTGGTTCTCAAACTTCCTAATGCTGTGACCCTTTAATGAAGTTCCTCATGTTGTGGTGACCCCCAACCATACAATTATTTTTGTTACTACTTCATTACTGTAATTTTGCTATTACTATGAATCATTATGTAAATATCTGATATGTAGGATATCTGATATGAGACCCCTGTGAAAGGGATCAACCCTCAAAGGGATCACAACTCACAGTTTGAGAACCACTACACTAGAGCTCAGGGAAACAGCTCCCAGCCTACACCTTACATCCAGGCTCCCAGTGGTAAGAAGCCATGGTGAAGACTGCTTCAGAAAGGGCAGAGTATAGCTGTGATTCACTTCTTTGAAAATCAAATCTGGTAAAACTATCTGTGAATTAGATCATCGCCCATCATAGAGGCAGGAGTTCTGAGATCCTGTCAGTGATCTCCCTTGATGGGGGTCCTGGTCACCAAGGTGAGCTGTTTTGTAAGAATTTATGTAGTTTGTAACATGTGCACCTTTCTGTGTGTGTTATGTTTCAGTAAGAAGCTCACAACCAATAAAAAGGAGGCAGTATGAAATTGTCATGAGTCAGGAAGATTTGCAAACAATAGATTTCAGCATCAGCACAGAGACACATTCAAAGAAGTAGAAAAAAGGCACTAATAAAGTTAAAAAACAAAGACTCACAAAAGTACAAAAGGGTTCCAAAAATACTAAAATATCGTATATAGCCTTTATATCACTAAATTTGTAAACATAAAGTAAATAATATTATAAGAAAATATAAATTAAAATGAATTCAAGAGCAGGTTCAAGGGGCTGGAGAGAAGGCTCAGTGGTTAAGTGCACTGGTTGCTCTTCCAGAGGACCAGGGTTCAGTTCCCAGGGCCCACAAGGTGGCTCATGATCAACCTGCAATGACACCCTCTTCTGGCCTCTATGGGCACTGCATGCACGTGGTGCACAGACACCTGCAGGCAAAACATGCATAACATAAAAATGGCCTAGCAGTGCACTCCTTTAATCCCAGCACTTGGTAGGCAGAAGCAGGCAGAGCTATGTGAGTTTGAGTCTCGCCTACATAGTAAGTTCCAGGACAACCAGGGCTATATAAGCTACCTAAAGAGAACCTGTTTTAAAACAACAACGACAAAAAAGTAAAAATAAAAACACATTTTAAATAAAAGCAGGTTTAAAAAACTGACTATATAAATGCTTATATGAGACTAATGTGAAAGCTGAATTCTAGCTCAAATAGGGTTATAAACAACATAGCTGTATCAACACAGTCTATAAAAACTCAAAGGGAGGTTGAGAGCTGTCTCAGCACCTAAGAGCATGCACTCAGTTCCCATGAGGGTGGCTCACAACCAGCTCTAACCTGACACTCTCTTCTGGCATCTGTGGAAACTTACACATTCTGTATCCACACTCACAGACACACACGCAGCACTCAAAAATAAAAAAATGTCTTTTAATTTATAAAAAAGGATTAGTCCCAGCTCTGGAACTATTCAGTAACTGGGAAGGAAGAAGGAAGGAGGGAAGGAGAGGAGAGTGAGGACAACAGAGGAGGAGAGGAGAGAATGAGGGACAGGCAGCAGTCAATAGGACAAGCATGCAAGGACGGGAGTAGGCAGGTTTTCTGCTGTGGTTTACGCTCCTCAGACACAAACGTTTGCAAAGCAAGCTCAGCAGAATCAGAGCTATTATAGCCTTGCTGGAATTTTTTCCCCAGAAAAGTAAGGATATAATTCTTGATATTAACTTACTAACAGCAGAGTATCAGCTGGGGCTGTAGAGTGCTTGCTTAGCAGCCACAAGGTCTGAACTTGATGCTCCAGCATTTCAAAAAAAAAAAAGGTATTCCTTATACCATTCTCAAAAGATACAGAGAGTCATATAAAAAAATTAAACATCGCTTCAAGAGAAGGGAAGGAAGGCACTAGCAAACTAAGAATATAAAGAAATTCAAGATGACAAAAGATGCATACTAAAATTACAACACGCTTTCTATTCAACAGCAAAGTGAAGACAATACTAAGAACAAAATAAGGATACTCATTATCACTGATATTATTTAACCTTGAGGACTCAAAGGATAGGAGAGAAAACACAAAAATACTGCAAAGAGGAAAGAAAACCTCTCATGTGCTTATGATTATTAACCTGGGTGTGCCAGAGAACCCACCAACAAATGGAGATACTATGGTTCTGCAAGACCGCCAGGCACAAAGGCTTACAAGATCAATCACTTTTAAAACAGACAACCGCCATTGTAAATTAACTGTGAGAGCCTTAGAAAGCATTCTGTAAAGAAAACCACTAGACTTTACAAAGGTCTTAGTGCCAACTGTCTTTCTGTGGTGGTTTGAATGAGAATGGCCTCCAGAGGGGGTATATGTTTGAATACTTGGTCCTTAGTTAGTAGGAGGAAGGGTGACCTTGTTGGAGGAGGGGTGTCACTGGGGGCAGGCTTTGAGGTTTCAGAAGGCTTACACCATTCCCAATACACTTGCCATTCCCCCACTTGGTCTCTCTCTGTTTCTGTTTCTGTTTCTCTCTCTCTCTCCCCCTCCCCCCCTCTCGGCTATGGATCAAGATGTGTGCCTTCAGCTGTTCCTTCACTCTACCATTGTGGCCTCTAACTCTGAAACAGCCAAATTAAATGATTTTCCTTAATGCTGCCTTGGCCATGGTATTTTATCACAGAAACAGGAATGTAACTAAGACATTTTCTTTCAGGGGAAAATACAATAGATTCCTGGTGCATAGTGTTAATAAAAATCAGCTCTATTGGGAGCGTGGGGACCATGGGAGAGGGTAGAAGGGGATGGGGGAGGATGGAGGGGAGTGGAGAAAAATGTATAGCTCAATGAAAACAATTTTAAAAATCAGTTCTAAGTAAATTTTGGTCTTCCCTATGCTTGGTCATGAGAATTTATTTGAATAAAGAATGCTTAAGAAGGAAAGTAGTTAGCTGGGCCGTGGTGGTGCACACCTTTAATCCCAGCACTCGGGAGCAGAGGCAGGCAAATCTCTGGGAGTTTGAGGCCAGGCTGGTCTACAGAGGGAGTTCCAGGACAGTTCCAGGGCTGCTACACAGAAACCCTATCTCGAAAAACCAAAAAAAAAAAAAAAAAAAAGAAAGAAAAAAAAAAGAAAGCAATGGCTTCAATTATATATTGGCAGGAATTGGGTATTCAAGTGTAATGAGTTTAATTAATTATAGGAATGTCCCCTGACCTGCACTGAAATCTGGGCAAAGGAAGTATTTAGTGCCAAGTATCTAAGCTGGCAGTGAGTCTGAGGTTTATTGAATGAGAAGAGATCACTGTCCCTGACTGACACAGTATCTATGAAAATAACCCAGAAGCCCCCATGTTTAATGCCTTATCTAGTTAAACTTAGCCTTGACATCCAACCAGAAAGATGACCGTGGACAGAGCTCTTCTCCAAGCACCTGTGAAGAATATAGGGGAAAATGAACCCAGCACAGACCCCTGCAGGTCCCACTGCTGAGAAAGGGAGTGTACTTGAGCTTCAGCCTGCCCAGAGGCACATTCCTCTGTGCTCAAGTGTGGTTAAAAAGTCTCTGGCCTACAGGTACTGTTCCCCATTCTTATAACAAAACAATGCTCTCTGTTGCCGGGACAGGAGCTGGGAGGGCCACTTGCAGGTGGGGGCTGCTGCAGCCCTGCAGAGAGCTCCTATCAAGAGCACATGACCAGACAGGAAAATTTTCCACTCCAGGAAGCATTGGCCTGGGAAATCCCCCGACTTGCTGTGCTTGTCATCACAACAGCTACAATGATGAAGATCCTGAACTCTGATGACCCTGGATCCCTAAAAGTCTGGATTGACAGTCAATGAACAGCAGCTTCTTAGCCAACTGCTCTAGCCAGAGAGCTTATTCTCTGAGTCTGACTAGCCAAGTGCCATCAAGTCCCGGTCCCAGCACTGAAAAGCACACCCTACTTTTTACCTAGTCTTCTGCGTCTCTATGGGTCTGGCTTTGCCTTTTCTGTGCTCCCAAGAATACTGTCTTTGTTTTATTCTTCGGATGACCATCAAAGTCCTGGTTCCCACACTGAAATTCTACATTCTAGAAGATAAGTGCGACGACTTACATTTGGCTCCCAGGAAAGCCAGGGGTCTGGGAGAGGGAGGCTGACTTCTCTTACCTGAGCCACTGCCAGCCAGGCTGATCTCCATCCTTGCAGGCCTCCCTCTGCATCAGTGCTGGTGCGGTCTCAACCCTGCCACCTGAGGCAAGATGGAAGAAAAGAGAAAGAATGGTCAAGGGCACATGGTCAAAACCCATTTTCCCAGTCCTCTCCCATCTCACAGCCCATGCTTCTTCTTAGAATTCCACCCACTCCTTCAGGTGAAATGTGCAGATGCAAAGGTAAGAGGGCACAGTTCTCATTTATGAAGAGGAAACTGGGCCCGGGAGAGGCCTTGATGTGCCCAGAGATGCAGAGACTAAACAGCGGAACTGGGTATGAACTTCCTAACTTCCTCACCAAGGCCTCTGCACGGGTAGAGGGCATGTGAGGGGTACGATACCTGAGCACCAGCTATCTCAGGTAAGGCTGGATATGGGGGAGGGGAGACCTGTTCAAGAAGACACCTGGAGGAGCTGGGGATGTGACTCCAGCAGAGTGCTTGGCCAGCATGTGCAAGGCCTAGAGTTCAATTCCTATTTCCTAAGTCAGTGGGATACTCTTCCAATACCCCAGAACAATGACATACTACAGCCACTGTTGCCACCGGCACCACCAAGAATGAGGTCACTACTCCTGAGTTCACGATTAAGCATTCACAAATCTTACTTTTTAAAAAAATTTATTAATTTATTATGTATACAGTGTTCTGCCTGCATGTGTACCTGTAGGCCAGAAGAGGGCACCAGATCTCATTACAGATGGTTGTGAGCCACCATGTGGTTGTGGGAATTGAACTCAGGACCTTTGGAGAAGCAGCTGGCACTCTTAACCTCTGAGCTACCACTCCAGGCCCATCAATCGTATTTTATGATCATCTTTTGAACATTCACAGCTGCTTCCCTTTATACCTGGGGTATGGCTTGAGACAGACCATACAGCTGCTTGGATGCCCCAGGCTTTGACCCCCTCTGCTCTGCTCATCCCTACAGTCTCTGCCTCTCTCACTCTTGCTTCCTCCTTCTACTTGTTACCTTACCAGAGTGACTGGCTTACCCTGGGACCTCAGGGTACAAGCCTAACCCCCCTCACCTTTCTTTTCAATCTCCCTATATTTAAGAGTGTGAGGCAATGTCTTGTGTAGGCCAGAGTGGCCTCACTTGCCACATACTCAAGGATGACCTTCAGTTCACTACCTACTCTCACCTCCTAGTGCGGCCATCACAAACCTGTGCGGCCATGCCTGCCTTTCTATGCAGTGCTAGGGACAGAACTCACAGTTTCCAGGATGCTGTGCATTCACTAGACCAACTGAGCTACACTCCCTCGCTCACCTCCAACACTTTTTTATCTCCTGACAGGATCTTTACTCGTCTGGTATACCCAAGCCTGCTGCCTGGCTTTGCACTGTGGCTCACAGGTGGTCTCATGCTATCCACCACATTGGTGTGACTGTCTCTCCTAAGGTTGGGGTCCGGCTTCACCTGACAATACCCCCTTAGAACAACCAAGGACTCTGTGGCTAGCTGCCCACTAGGAATTCAAAGCTTGTTTCATGCTATCCCCGGACAGGAACTTCTTGGTACTTTTGATTGGGTTATCTTCACTAGAAAACCAACTCTGGGCCCTAGAGACCAGCCCTCAACTTGATGTCTCCCCTCCTTTTCTGAGTCTGCTCTGGGGGTGCTTACCCAGGCTAGAAATCAAGAGCCCTGACTAGAAATACAAACCCCAGATGCAAGGGGAGGGGGAACACCTCCTTTTAGTTGCTAAGCTCTGACTCTGTCCTCTCTAAACAAATGTGAATCTTTTCAAAACTAAATAAGCCTTTTGCCAGCTTGCCAACCCACTGTCTTCCTCAAGAGTCTGGAGCTGTCCATTGGAGATACGAAACAGGTAGGAAGCCCAGAGGCCTCTCTCCTTGGGAAACTGGATGCCTCCCTCCAGCAGGCTGGCACCTGAGTAGCAAACCTTTTTTTTCTGTCATAAAAATATGATGTTTATTTTTAAGTTGGATAAGGGCAATTATCTAACAGATAGTCACCCCCAACAACCAGGTGGACTCATGAGTTGAATGTGACATGTGACATTTTCCTGCCTAACGACCAGCTGAGTTTTGTTGTGAGAACATGCATGTGCAATGGGAATCTTCTTCCTGGGTTACATCTGGGCCAATGTTATCATTCTTACTAATATTTATTCAATGAAAAAAGTAAACCTTTCTTTCTCTTTTGCCCCTGTGGGGAACTCTTCTATGGAGGTAGCCGGTCTTGTTCGTGGTTCTGTTTCTCCATGGGGGTCTGGGACACACTCCCACTCCCCCTGTGTTTTCTCAGAGACACTGAAACCCACTGGTGGCAGAGGAGAGAGTAGCAAGCAGCTGAAGGCAAGCCCTACCTTAAGGGACATCTGGGGACTTGAGCTCCCTCTTGCCCACCAGCCATTACCTCCAGGTCCTTCTATCTGTGTGTGAGTTTCTGCACCCCACACCTTGGGAAACCTAGAGGACCGAAACAGAGAAGTCACCCGGCCATGAGACCCAGACTGGGAGACAGAACTAGAGGGTCGGGATTCAGCCTAAACGAGAGAGGCCCTAAACCACCCGGTCAGAGCACTCAAGCTTTTAAGAACTGTTTAAGAAATGGAGCTGATTTAAGAAATGGCTTTGATTCCTGGTAACCCTGCCTGAGCACCGCCTTAACATGTCTGTTCAGGCCACACCAGGCAGAAGAGCAACTCTTCTGGGGTCCCAGCAGGAACAGACAAGGGAAGAGAGGAAGGAGACCCACACAGGCCCAAGGAGATGAGGAGAGAAATGAGATGGGAAGACAGAAAAGGCAGAGATACGTGGAGGCAGGCTGAGCCTTTTGAAACCGACTTCCTATATGCTCAGGTGTGTTCCATGTCCGAAGAACACACACTAGGAAAGCCAATCCCAGGGCAGACCTCCATTCCCTGCCCTCCAAGGGTCTCTCATTCCATCTATCATTCTGCCATGCCATGTACATTGTCCCTCCTCATAAACCACCTGACACACCAGTCAGCTGACAAGAGACACATCCAAGTGAGCTGGCTTTCCACCTAAACACCCTAACAGGACATAGGCACTAAGGGGCAGGTGCAACCCTACACACACACATTACTTCCTATATAGTCTCAAGAGGCTGGTCTACCACAGGGCCCTAAACCTTGACTCTAGGTTCCTTCCATCACCCATGAGCACTATGAGGGCAGGGCATACACAAGATAAGGCCCCTGGCCACCCCCATCTTTCTGTGACCTGCTGGAACTTAGAGACCCACACTGGGTCAGGTTGCAGTTTGGATATGAACTCCCCTGATGGGAAGCCCCAAACCATCAGCTGCTCTGCCAACTACAGAAACACAAAGAGGAACTGTGGCCTGCAGCAGGTGGTGAGGGCTGGGACAGGGGATATAACCAGGGGACTTTGGTGTCAGCACAGATTGCAGTGCATGGGGTGGAAAAGTGGAAATGAGGGACAAGCAACTCAGAGACCTGTTCAGGTCCCCCTGACTCACCCCTCCCACAGTATAGGCCCCTGCACCGGAATGGAAGTGAGAAGTGAATGGTACTTCATATCTCCTTTGTCACCAGTAAAGCAGGACTTCTGATGACAAAAGCCCGGCCACTGGCCTTTCTTAGTCCAGAGGGCCCACAAGGTCCTAATGCTGTTCAGCTCTCACCCTTCCCAGGAGACCCAGGCAGGAACCAGCCTGCCTCAGGGCCCTCCCCACATGGCCAATTCCCTCTATCCTACTGCCCTTTCTGGAAAACACATCTTTCCTAGCATTCACTGACCCCACCTGTCCTCAGGGCACCCCAGCAGGGGCATCATCCTTCTGCTTGCTTTCCCTGCCTGCCAGCCTCACCAGGGAGCTGCCAGAAAGCTGGGACAGCATCTGCACAGGGATAGGCGAGGGCAACATCTGTACCTCTGTGCCAAGGAGGCTCTTAGATCTCCCTTTGGGGAAGAGGATGTGCATCCCCTAAACCCACATGGACCTGAGGATGGAGTAAGGGGCTTCCTTGACAGTGACCTGGGGAAGAAAGAAGAGGTGGTCAGCAGGAACAAGGAGAATGTCACTAGCTGCTGAACATCCACTAAGTATCACACTCAGCAAGCAAAGCCACAGCATCCTTCAGCTCAGGAGATTCTGCCTCGGGTCATGTAAATGCTGGCACCAGGACAGATGGGGGAGGGCGCTTGCCCCCACTGGAGCACTTTCCGTAACTATGTAGCCTCGAAGAGAAGGCACAAGACTTATCCCAGCCCCTCATTTTCAGGAATTTGGCTTCTATGCCCCAATGTGGTTATTTAAATTCAAATGAGTTGAAAAGATGGCTCATAGGTTAAGAGCACTGGCTGCCCTTATAGAGGACCAGAGTTCAATTCCCAGCACCTACATGGCAGCTCACACCTGTCTGCAATTTCAGTTCCAGGGAATCTGGCACCCTCACACAGACATACATGCAAGCAAAACACTAATGCTCATAAAATAAAAATAAATCATTAAAAGATACAACAAGCACCCTTAAATCCAAATAAATTAACTCTTAAAATTCAGTTTCTCAATCATACTGGTTGCATATAAGTATTCAAAGGCCACATGTGGTTGTCCCATGGTGACTGGCAGCCCAGGCCACTGCTGTCTTCCTGGGGGTGAGCAAAAGAGGCTCCATACACACTGAGCGACTGGATAATTAAGTTGAAGACTTAGAAGCAGTCACTCCTCTGTCCCCAGTAACAACAAATTTACTCTGCTTCGGAATGGATTTCAGTCTAACACGACCAAAGGCCAACAGGAAGCTGAGAAACACAACCCACTGAGCACGGGCCATACCTCCTACCCAAACCAGTTCAGCAAACGGAAGTTCAAAGACGCAGAATGGGCACCCGCCACATTGCACAGGGGCCGCTTCACCCAGTGTGCTTTCCAGATCCACTTAGCCATGGCCAACTCACCTGGTGCAGTACAAAAGACATTTTGAGAGAACAAAGAATCACATGACATTTAATATAGTACACTGTCATAACTGTTATGTTGTATCATTTATTGATCATATCCCCTCTTTGTGTCTAATTTGTAAATTAAACTGGCAGATGTACATGCTGGAAAAGACTGGTACAGCCCAGTATTATCTGTAATCTCAAACATGCACTGGGGGTCAGGTGACATGGCAGCATGTCCTTCACATGTGTGTAGGGATAAAGGACTGTACATGTAAGCACAGGAAAGTGTCTTCAAACAGACATAGGGGCTGGAGAGGTGACTCGGTAGTCAAGAGCACTTGCTGCTCTTGCAGAGGATGGGACTCCCAGCACCCACGCGGTGGCTGGCAATGGTGTACAACTCCAGTTCCAGGAAATCTGACTCCCTCTTCTGGTCTGCCTGCATGTATGTGGTGCATAGACATACACACAGGAAAAGCACCCAGACATATAAAGTAAAAATAAGTCTTTTAAAAACAAGTACATATCCAACAGCATGCAAGCATGCCTGTGTGAAGCGCACTGACACAAACCGCTACACAGCAGAAATGAAGGTAGTCATGATACAAGTCTTCTCAAAGTGGAATATTTTGTAAGACATTCATGAAATACAAGCTTCCAATAAACAGGAGCCCCAGAGTTGAAGGCCAGCCTAAGCTATAGATCAAGTTCAACACTAGCCTGGGTTACATGAAACCCTACCTTCAAAAAAAGTCTTTGACTATCCAGAGCCTTATTAACACACCTATTTGCTCCAAGAAACAGAATTTAGGGAGGCAGGAAGCCCTGAGTAGAAGCCTGTGTAGCCTTATGGGACATAAACACTATACAATGCCTAGCAGCCAATGCAGTGTGAGATCCTTCAGGGCCTAGCCCACATGGAACCAGCAGGCCCTTTCCCCTTTATCAACTTTGGGTGAGCTGAGTTACTCTAAGTCTAAATCATCAACCCAAGTTTCTCTCTTGAGCCCACACCCAAGTCTGGCAAAGTTCTTCCAGGCCTCCACATCACACCTAGAATAGGAATCAGGAACCCATCCTGGGCCATCTGTCACCAATTCTGAGTCTAGGTCTTACTGTTTCTCAGCTAAATGACTTTAAAAAAAAAAAGGTCAGTGAGATCAGATCACTCAGTGCATCGGTTATCAACCCCTGGGTCGACTAAGACCATCAGAAACACAGATATTTACATTATATAACAGTAGCAAAATTAGTTATGAAGTAGCAACTTCAAAACATTTTATGGTCGGGGTCATCTCTACATGAGGGGCCGCAGCATCAGGACCAACATGAGGAACTGTACTAAAGGGTGGCAGCATTAGAAAGGCTGAGAACCACTGGTTTAGTGGGTAAAAAAGGATTTGACATGCAAACCTGTTTATCTAAGTTTGATGCCCAGAACCCATGTGATTCACATGGTAGAGTGTGAGAACCAACTCCCCCAAACTGTGATCTCTCTCTCTCTCTCTCATGGTAGAGTGTGAGAACCACCCAAAACTGTGATCTCTCTCTCTCTCTCTCTCTCTCTCTCTCTCTCTCTCTCTCACACACACACACACACACACACACACACACAATCAATAAAATCCTAAAGTTTTACTGATTTCTTTTACCTCCAATTCACCTGTCACCCAGAAGCCAAACTGATTTTTCTAAACTGCGATTTGGATGCTTTACTCCCCTAACATATTTCAAGGCTCCCTGACACCTGGAGATCTAGACAAAATGTCTCAGCAAGGCCACTCAAAGTTTAGTCTCTGGTTCCCTACCCCATTGCCCCATACATCTTACCACCAATGCCCAGATTTGCTGTGCCCTCACCCACCTGCACACCTCCAACCTGTCTTGCAGTGACCTTGCCCATATCCCTTCCCGGCCCAAATCATGGCTGCTGTGCCAGAGACAGACACCGTTTAGAGACACAAAGCTACTGTTTGTGTCACCCAAATGAGTACCAGGGTAACTGTCATCATTAGTGACTTTGTTATTGCCAGAAGATCAAACACATCCTAATACAGGATGTCCCTACCGCAGCACACCGGCCAGGCCCTAGCCTTGTAGATCATTACAAAACACGGTTATGAGGGCACATTTAAATAAAGGTCAACCCACAACTGATTGGCAGAAGTACAGAATCATGGAACCTTGCAAGTGACAGGACACAAATGCTATGGAGTGTGTTCATGTTATTGCTCCACACCGGTTAAGAAACAAAACCGAACAAACAAAAATGCGGAGCCTGGACTGTCACTTGCCTCCAACCTCAGGTGACCACACCCAACCTCCACTGCAACTGGAGACAAATCTGGGTTCTAGGATACCCAACGCCACACCCACTGAAGCTGCAGCAGTCATTTTACTTGAAGGTTGTCTCGGGAACTACCTTCTCCCCGAAAAAGCGCACACTGTAACTTCTGCGTGTTTTTCTCTCGCTTATTCTCCACCTCCATCCTCATCCCGGCTCATCGAATCGCTCACTTAGGAATCACCTACTCTGATTCTTTCTGTAGCCAACAATGGGTTTCCTGTCTCCAGAAGCTCATCTACACGGGGGAGTGGGGATGGGGGCAGACACAGAGAACTCAGAACAACCAGAGGGGCCGTGCGTTGGCGACTCTCTGCTCTCAGGCGGTCCTATCCCTTGACCTCTCTGCCCTGGCCTGCTCCCCTCCCAGCCAGCCTCAGATCTCTCCCGGCAGCGCTGGGCAAGGGTGCTGGTGGTGCAGAAAGTTGGGGCCTGGAGCTGAGGTACGCATGGGATTCGGGGCACCTCAAGGCCCCGGACTCATCCTTCTTCTGCAGTCCGGGACAGCGGAGCAGCGGCCGGGCGCTGGTCCATCCCTGCACAGCCCCTCCCCGCCCGGAAAGCACAGGGACTCGGGGAAGGGGGCCTGGGAAATAAATACCTTTGACTTTGTGGCTAAGGTTAACGGGAGCTGCTACCCAAGGGGCGACTTGGGCACCGGGCTCCAGGCCACGGCCAGTCCCGGGTCAGACGGGGCGGGAAGGCGCGCGTGATTGGCTGTCTGCCGTGCACCGCCCCGTCTGTGGATTGGTTGTGTGGCTCAGATGACACTCCCGGCCCTATCGGAGCAGCCCGCGGGGCGGCCCCTTTGTTCTCCGGAGCCAATAGCCAGGGTCTGACCTTGCCCGCGGACGAGCGTCTCTGAGCTGTGAACCTGTGTGCTGAGCGCTGGGAATGGGAACGGTTTTCTCCAGCCCCCTGTGCTGGGCGACATTACGTCGTTACTGCTCCCCGTCCACCGGGTGCCTCGGATTTGCCCGCCTTTGCGCGCTCTGCCTCCCGCACGAGCGCGTGTTGACAGCTGAATTCGCAACATAGTTGCGGAGTCCGGCAGTGGCTAGTATTTTTGAGGTACCATTGGTGTCCGTGCTGGGAAGCCATCGCGGACCACATAGAAACCACCACTCTTAGGAACCCTCTCAAGAGTATGTCCACTTTAGTGTGGTCCTTTTCTTTACTCCCTGAAAGCTATGTTCAGGTGGCACTGCACACAACCGCACATTATACATTGCAGGGCTCTTGTACCTCGCCCTCAGCAGACCATGATAAATGATGTTTGGCGATGTCTGGAAGTGGCTTTGGAAATCGTTGCACTTTTAGCTGAGGAAACAGGTCTGAAGATGTTACCATACTGCAACTAGTTTCACTGCACATTAGGGTTCAGTTGCGTGAACTATCTTCAAAATGCTAACCGGGTCCAGACTGCCACGGAAGGCCATTGTTTCCCAAACACCTCCAGGAAAGCATTTTCATCTCCACCCCCTTCCATCCATCTGAAGGGAATTCCTCCCACTCCTGCCTTGAGTTGGGTCCCAGCTGGGTAAATCCTCTCACTCCTGCCTCAGGAATCACAGTGAGGTCAACTAGAGAGAAGGTGAATCTTTGAAGGTGCATTTGGAACCAAGATGGATGGCTTCCTGCGACCCCTACCATGGGACCAGTGTGCAGCTGATTCATCTGGGCTTGCTATAGGCCCAGTGGCAATCCAGCTCTTACACATCATGGAAACTGAGGCGGAATTTCTACCCATTTTCCCACTAACTTCACATGCAGTCATCACAAAAGAGACTCCTGTTTCTGGACTTTGACATATTTGCCTGTGAAATAGCTGGATGATTTTCCACCTGTAACTTTCCGGATTTTCATTCCTACCTCTCAGAGCAGCGTTCTGGCTCCCAAACCAGCTAGTGTGGTCCTGGAACAGCAAGCAATTCCACTGTAGAGTGACAGACTCTCCAGACTGGCATTCCAGGACCAAGGCTGTTTCAGGGGTGGAAAGATGGAAGCAAATCTGCGAGTATTTCCCACAAGCCAAAGCAAGGCAGCTGAAAATGCACAAACAGATGGCTGGGAGGAAACCCTGCAAACTTCAGGTATGGAGAGAGGGCCAGGAAGGATGTTTAAACACTTTAGAGAAGCTGCACATGGTGATGCTTGTTTGGAATCTCAGTTCTCAGGAGGGAAAGTTCAGAGGATCAGTAGTTGAAGGCCAGCCACCTACATAGTGAGTTCAAGGCCAGCCTGGAGTTATGTCAGATTCTGTCTTAAAAAAAATGTATGTTTTGATACACATATGGGAGAGTCTGTGTTATGAAACCTGTGTGTGGGGTGCATGTGAAGGTCAGAGGATCACTCTAGTTATCTTATGGCACCTTCCATCTTTGGTAAGACAGGGTCTGTGATTAGCCTTGAACTTCAAGTAGCCTAGGCTGAGGTGGCCAGCAAGATAGCAGGATCTCACTACCTGTGGGGTCACAATCGTGAGCCACCATACTCAGCTTTTCACATGGCCTCTGGGACCCAAACTCCAACACTCATGCTCACAAGTTCTACAAACTGAGCCACCTCCCCAGTCTCAGTATGTTGTAACCAAAAGCAGTGTATTAAATTTATTTATTTTTGGTGTGTAATGGTAGTCAAGAATGAAAAGGGGAGCTGGGGAGATGACTGAGCAGTTAAAAGCACTTTCTGCTCTTGCAGAAGACTTGGGTTGGTTCCTAGAATTCACATGGTGGCTCACACCCAGGTCTATAACTCCAGGTCTAGGGGGTCTAATACCCTCTTCTGGTTTAACCTCCATGGGTACCAGGTACACACAAATACACAGGCATACATCAAAGCAAACACAGACACACATCTTAAAGAGAAAAGGGGGCAAGAGCAGACCGACCGAAGTCTCGGTCAGTCTCTAGTAATCAGTCATGTGCAAGAGTGTGCATGAATTTAAAGGGAGAAGACAAGTATCCAGGGAAGCCCATCAGGTAGGATCGGGTATAACATCTCAGCAAAGTTCATTCACAAAAAAATAGTTATTCATTCTTATGCAGCACTTTGTGTAGGGACTGATGCAGAGATGACAGGCAAGAGGCCATTGGTGCCCAACAAGAATAGTACATAGCTGTGTGTGAAGCTACCAATGATGAACCTGCAGCCAGCCAACCAAGGAGGCCCTACCAGGCAAATTAAACTAGCCCTTCTCCCCTCAGGGAACCTGCTGACTCTGAGCTGACCCCAGAGAAGGCTGAGATCATATCTGTGTGTATCTGTAATCAGTATTGAGGGGGTGTAGGCTGAAAGCTATCTTTGCTGCTCAAAACACCTCTTTTCCCAGAGAATCCCTTTTTTCATGACAACGACCATAACAAAGCTGCAGATGTAACCAAAGTATGTAAGGTTCGCCAACCTTCAAATGAAAGCTCTCAGAGATGTGACATGAAGGCTGAAGTTGGAAGAAAAACAATGATGGTCTTGGGTCCAACATTGTAAGTCCTTGATTCCAAAATAAGCATCCTGTTCTCTGGTGCTTTTGCCAACCATCTGAATTTGCTCAAACTCAAGTGTGCCTAGCTCTGCCTCTACCAAGGACCGGGAGGAGAGTACAGAGGTACTCAGTTGCTGTCAAAGCCCCCAGCCTGACTTCAGGAAATAAGAGTGACGTTCCTTTCCGTCACCATGACTCCCACAGAAAGGAACACAGACAGCTACTAGTTCTAAAACCAATTCTTTATTCTCTAATTTGAAAAGGAGGGTAAATGGTTGTTTTGTTTCGATCCAGAGAACAAAACAAGACCCAGTAGGCAGAAATTATAGGAAAACAGAATCCAATCATAATAAGTAAGGATTTTAACAATTAGAATCACCCTACAATAGAACCAGGTGCATGGGTATAGGCTGGCATCCACACCCGGGAAACTTAAAAAGGAAATCTACCCAGGACTTTCCGTGCACCAATCTCCCAGCATCAGTGGACTAGTCTTTCCATAACTCCTGATGCTCTAGAAAGAGTTGGGGAGAGTCAGGGGTTTAAACAAAACCGCCAGGTAAGCCCTGTTCCTGGGGAGAGAGGGCAGATAAAGCCAGGCAGGTGAAGGAGTAAATAGATGTCCTGGAAGGATAACCTGCAAGAAGTAGATGGAATTTCTAACCATGGGTGGGCCTCTTCACATCTGGGTACATATGCAGGAGGCATTGTGGAAGGGTACTGGGAGGGAGAGAGGGGGAGAGAGAGAGAGAGAGAGAGAGGAGGAGAGGAAGAAAAAACAGAAGGAAGGAAGGAAGAAAGAAAGAGCTCGGCTTCACCTCTCCTGCTGCCTAATAAGGCCAGCAGGTTCACCAAGGTGTATTCAGCTGGCCCACTTTCCCTGCCCCAGGATTCATTTACTAATGACTATACCACACCTACTTCCAAAAAACTGACCTGAAGTAACTCATAGTAAAGACTGGGACATTAAGGCGTTAACACCAGAGGACGGAGTGGCTCCCTTCCCACTGGTGGCTCCTCTAGCAGAGGACTCAAAGGGTAGATGGAGCAACTATTGCTACTTTTCCAGGGTACAGGGTAGTCTGATTGACCCTTAGAAAAACCAGTTGGGGGCAGGCTAGCTCAAAGCAGGTCCCTGCATACTAAAATGGATTCCCTGACCAGTTAGGGAAACTCCCTTCCTAAACAGAGCCCAGATCACTCTGCTTCCTCTATCCCTCTGGCATCCCACCTATCCCTCCAGCAGCGTCAATGTAGGCACCCCACGGGGCCCACTGGCACACTGTTGCCAAGGACATCCAGGCCTGTTTCCCTCGGCCTATGGCCCCTCTTAGGCATCGTGCTTCTTCTGGTGCATCAAGAGTCGATCCTCGTCGTCAAAGGTCTGACCACAGATGGCACAGCAGAAGGCACCATCCCGGATGTGGCTCTTTCGGTGTGTGATAAGATTGGACTTCTGGCTGAAGCTGCGGTCACAGTCGGGGCAGGCGTAAGGCCGCTCACCAGTGTGGATACGCCGGTGCGACACCAGGTTGGACTTCTGACTGAAGGCTTTGCCACAATCTGGACACACGTAGGGCTTCTCGCCAGTGTGGATGCGGCGGTGCGCAGCCAGGTAGGGCTTGTGGCGGAAAGCCTTGCCACAGTCGGGGCACACGAAGGGCCTCTCCGGCGCATGGTCGCGCCGATGGGCTGCCAGGTGGCTACCCTGTGAGAAGCGGCGCCCACACTCCTCGCAGGCAAAAGGCCGCTCGCCCGAGTGCACGCGTGAGTGAGCCACCAGGTGCGTCTTCTTGCCGAAGTTCTTGCCGCACTCAGGGCAGGTGAAGGGCCGCTCGCCTGTGTGCTGTCGCTGGTGCAGCCTCAGGAAGCGCTCGAGGCGGAAGCTGCGGCCACAGTCGGCGCAGCTGTGCAAGGGCACAGATGCCTCGGCTGGGGTCCGCGGAGACCCCAGAGCCCCAATTGCAGGTTGCACCATGGGCTCCGTTGAAATCTGAGGGCTTCCGGTGCCGGGGGCAGCCTGTGCTGAGATCTCCGAACGCTTGTGGATTTTGCTGTGGGACAATAGGTTGGGTTTGTGGCGGAAGCGGCGGCCACACTCGGTGCACGGATAGGGCTTCTCACCAGTATGTATGCGCCGGTGTGAAGTTAGGTAGGGCTTGTTGGTGAAGCGCTTCCCACACTCTGGGCACTGGTGTGGTCGCTCGCCAGTGTGCACGCGGCGGTGGGCAATCAGGTTGGGCTTGTGGCGGAAGCGCTTGCCGCAGCAGGCACACTGGAAGGGGCGATCCACGGCATCTCCACCCGGCCTGGGGGCAGTCACGGCAGGACGGCCCCGAGGCCGGGGACCCAGGGCCTTGACTGCTGCCTCCTCCAGGGCCTCGGCCACATGAACCCGCTTGTGAACAACCAACTGGTCCCACTGGGCAAAGCTCCGACCACAGTTGCCGCATATGAAGGGCCTGGCTTCAGGGGCAGGGGGATGGCACCTCCGCAGATGAGCTCGAAGCTGCTTTTGTCGCCAGAAACGTCTGTCGCATTCGGGACAAGTGATGGGCCGTTTTGCAGCTGAGTGAGCCCGCAGGTGCAGTACCAGGGCTACCCAGCCTCGGAAGCTATGCCCACAGAGATGGCAGGTGAAACCCAGGTCAGGGATGGCAGAGGCATGAACCTGAAGGTGCAGCGCTAAGAAGGGGGCGTGGCGAAAGCGCTGGTTGCACTCACGGCAGGACAGCGGCAGCCGCGCCTGGCACCGCCGAGTGTGAAGCCACAGGGCTACCCAGCCCGGGAAGCTCCTCCGACAGTGGGCACAGCGATGGGCCTTGCCTGGGGCTTGGCCTCCTGGCTGAGCTACTGACTTGCCCTGGTGCCTCAACCCTCGGTTGGGCTGGGAGGACTCCTGGGAGGGCCCAGAAAGGAGCCTGGGCTGGGCTGGGCCCATGGCCATGGTGCCCCTGCAGCGCCGTTCCAGCATCAGTTCTTCCTCTGCTGAGGGTGGAAAATCACAGTCACTGCAGGAACTAAGCCCAGTTTCTCCCTTCTAACCCCAAGGAAGAAGAACGCTTCCCTCTAGGAGCTGCTAGCACCATTCTGGTCTATATGTTGGTCGTGAGTTTCTAAATAACATTTCAAAGAATCTTCTTTTTTATATCTTTATTGCCCTGGAAACTTCCAGAGGGAGACATGCTGACACTCCTTGGGGTTCTCACATGGTATCTAGCCTAGTGTCAGGAAGACTTACAGAAATATTCTTCATCTCCCTACTGTGCCTGGCCTATTGCAAAACTCCCCTTTTGCCTTTCCCAATGACAACCACTTCCTTCTGCCACATCAGAGCTCCCTACTTGACACATGAAGCAAGTGTGGCACTTCAAATGGTGGTAGTACTTGTCTGAGGTGACACTGTCAATCACTAGCAGACCTAGGCTTGTGAACCCTCAGGCCAGTGTGTGTTCCTCTTAACGTGGAGGTGTGCAAACATCTCAAAAACCATCTGACTAAAGCCTTGAGGAAGGTACTTTCAGCACCCCCACCACGCACACACCTCAGCTCTAAGCCTGGAGGGCAAGTGGGAACAGCATTTCTTCAGAACGGGAAGAAAGCAAGGTGCCTCTCCTAGCACAGACTAATGCCAGGCCACCACCTGTCCAGACGGCCCACATTTGGTCTATCAGCCCTTGTCACCCACACCTAAGCAATTGCGATTGGGACATTGGGGGAAGGAAAGTGCTTCTCAATCCAAGGAACACCCACAGTTTGCTGCACAGGCAGTAGGGGGAATCCCTGGCTCAGCATCTCTTAGGGGTGCTAGGGATTGTTGGGGTAAGGAAAGAGGAGGGAAGATGAGATTGTGATCTCAGTCCCTTGCCTGGTCCTGCCCAAACCTGGCCAAGAACTGCCCCATGTTCAGCTATACCACAGGAGGGAGCCCAGATTCCTGAGAGCCTCCTACACAGAGTGAGTTCTGGGGTGGCAGCGAGACTACCCAGGGACCTTTCATGTCTGCTCACGGGATCTGTCCAGGCACAACCTCCTGAATCTTCTGGCGGACTACCCACCCCCACTGGCTGAACCCAGGGATGGCTCCATGATACAGAACGGATTGCCCAGTAAGCTCCTGTCCTGCCGTCAAGGGAGACCTGAGCACTGGAGTTCGGGGTTGGTATGAGGACACACGAAAGGCCAAACTCTACCCTGGAGACTGCAGAGCTGGGGATGAGGCTTTTTCCAGCTCCTTCTGGGGATGTTCCTGGGGATACTTCTGCTGCAGCGCCTACTTCGGCCCACACTCCGGTAGCCCCCGGATGTCAGAGAAAACTGTAGCAATAAAGACATCCCTATCCCCATGGCAGAGCTCAGACCTCTAACTGCAGAGAGGTCAGCCTTACCTGGGGAAGGGAGAGAAAACCTATGTGAGGCTCTGCGCTCTGCCAGGGGAGCTTTGTGTCATCACCTAGTCCCTCCCCCATTCAAAGCCACAGACTTCAGCCTTAAGCTCCACACCTCAGTCTGGCAGAATGCCCTAACGGACACGGGACTAAAGCATAAATATGGCCCTTCACTAGGAAGCACAGTGCTGCCTTTGGGAGCCACCTCATAGCCTAGTAGGGTCACAGAAGAATTCTTGATCTGTGGCAAAGATCTTCCTCGGTGGCCAAAGGCCGACCTAGGCAGTAACTCTGGAAACCTGCTGGCTCCCCTTCCCCCCACTCTCCTCGCAACAGAAATTCCAGGCCTGTTTCCCCGAGGGTCTTCGCAGGGTGCGCCAGTGTGCCCAGGACCCGGCCGGGATCCCCTTCGGGATCTAGGACAGCCCCGGGTGGCAGAAGGCCCACACCCCCCTTTTGTATTGGTGCGTGTCCTCTGTCCTCGTTCGTTGGCACGCTGGACTGGCTCCTACAAGGGAGCGGGCCATCTCGGGTCCCACGCACAGCGCAGCCCGCGGAGCCTGTGCGCAGGTGCGCTCGCCCTGCGCCGCAGCACTCCGCCCCCCACCACACACACACCGCGCGCGCGCGAACCCCACAACCGCACATACTCACGGTCACGCGCCCCGCAGGTGGAGCTGCCCCCGCGCGCCCTCGGTGGCCCCCGCGCCCCTTCTCGGGCCATACCTTTCCCGCGTGCCCTGCGGGGACGCGGCGCCCATCCATGAAGCCCCAGGCCGGCCTCTGCGGCCCGCTCCCCACCCCGCCGTGGCGACAGCGGCAGGTTCGAGTTCACAACTGCCAGGCCCGTCCCCAACCTCCCCCCCTTCGGGTTCCCAGCGCCACGTGACTACAGGAGCTGCGGAGGGTCAGTCTCGGCTAGACGGCCGCGGCCTGGGGGCGGGGCGGGCCAGGTCACCCGTGCTTCTCTCCGACTTGGGCTCACGGCCGCCGGGGAGGGCCCCCCGGCTCCGTTGCCATGGCAGCCACCAGCTCGAGTTTTGGCCACAGGCCGGAGCTCCAGTTTCTCAACACAGTGTCCCTGCAAAGGACGCTCACCCCTGGCTGGCCCACCTCGTGGCCAGGCTGTGGTCACTGCATCTGACCCACCTGCACTGGCTTTTTAAAGACTTAGAGCCTGAGAGAACTGGTCCGGGCGCCGACGGTTCCCCTGGCGTCGAGCCCGGAGCTTTGCCCAGGCCGCTCCAGCTTGGGGCTGCTGCGGGGCACCGGCTCTCCAGGGCCACAGAGTGCACCCCGCACGCACCTGGACGGAGAATGAATGGCCCGCGACTGTGAACTCTACAAAGTCCTCTCTTCCCACAACTAAGATCCGGAGTTGCCGGCGCTCTAGAGCTGGAGGCCGAGCCCAGGTGGCTGTTAGCACAAGTGGGTCATTCACACTTGGAAACGCACAGCAGCCTGTGTGTGGCGTCTGAGGGGGCAGGTGCAAGCCTGTGGTGATGACTCATCCACTAGCAGGTGGCCTTGGCGTTCCAAAGGAACCCCATCTTGGAGCTTCCAGACCAGTGCAATTTCGTGTCCTTTCATGCTTTCAACAAAGACAAGTTTTGAATTGTACAATTATTTTAAAAACACTTTTAAAATCTGTCTCATACGTAGGAATAGGGGGCCATCTAGCCCTCTCATATATTAGCCTCCTAGAGTCAATTACATTCAGTGTTGTGACATACTCTGATGTTCTGAGTAGCATTTTATGTTGGGGTTGCCTGAGGTAATCCCTTGCAACTGTATGTGCTGGCTCTTCCCTTAAGATATTGTAAGTTTTCTGCCATTTCATTGCTCTTTTATATATTCTTTCATATATTTTGATGGCTGCATAAATAGATTACAGATTTTGTATCCATATAGATCAATGCTTCTTTGTACATGCCCCATATCAAACTTTTGGAGGTGGAAACAGATGGTCAAAAACAAGCTATATATTTTTAAATGATCATCCATGTTATCCCTGAGAAATAACCGTTTTCCCATTTCCTTGACAACGTGAGCTATTTTCCCAATTTTAATTGCTTTGTTTCAGTTTTGTTTCTTGGATTTCTGGTTTGCTGAATTGTTTCTTTCAGGTGATTTTTTTTTTTTTACCAGTTTATTCTATGACTTGAGAATTTGTCCTTTGCCCAGTTTCAAAGTTGGGAAGTTGGTTTTGTTGTTTGGGGTTCATGCTTAAAGGTGTTAAACTGTCAGGTATGTGGAAAATGTTTTTTCCTGGACTGTTCTTGGTAGGGAGAGCAGGAGGGGTGGCAAGGTCCCACTATGTAGCCCACACTGGCCAAACCCAAACCTGATTACAGGCATACCCACCACACTCAGTAACTTTAATTTTTGAAGTGAGAAAATTTTGGTTTTATGTGCTAAAACCTGCCCATTCTTTCCTTTCTGGTGTTTGCCTTTAGATTTGTGTTTAGACCGTCACCTCCTCCATCCCTAGTCACTCTTTATGTTTATAGTTTCATTGCAGAAAGTGAGTTTTAACACCTCAGTTTCCATAGTCCCTACAGCGATTCTGTCTTGTTTTAATTTGATTTTCAAAACTCATCTAGAATCACTCCTCTGTTTGTCCACATGAACTTTAGAACTTGTCAATATTTGAAAGCTTGTTTGTATTGGGAGAGAACAGAGGTGTGTGTCACTCCATGGAGTAGACACACTGGGTCATGCCTTGCCTCTCACTGTGGAGTTGCTGATATGTGAGCTACATGCAGACCCTGCGGTCTTCCTAAGTACAGCTCAGACTGTAGAACTTCCCTTCCAGCAGACATGGATGGAGCACCTCTTCACCTTGTGTCCAGCACGGTGGTAGAAGAATATGCATCAAGACCCTCCAGTTCCACCTGCACGTTTTATAGAAATGCTTAAACCCTCAGGGCAACTTAATTTTGTGTCCGGTGTGGTGATAAACCCCTCTCACTGCTGGGCAGTGATGTTGCACGCCTTTAATGCCAGCACTCTGGAGACAGAGGTAGGCAGATCTCTGTGAGTTTAAAGCCAGACTGATCTACACAGTGAGTTCCAAGACAACTAGGGATACACAAAGAAACCCTGCCTCCCGAAACAAAACAGAAACCCTCTCATACACATCTCATTTCATCCCCTCAACAGCCCTTGGAAACAGACTCTCTGGTTCTCATTTTACAAACGACACAACTGGGCCTTGGAGATGTTAGAGGGCTAACTGGAGGGCCAGCCTGCTGCGTGGAGGTGATGGGAACAGGGGCAGTGCTACCCAGCCTCACCCTTAACCACTGCAGCTGGGGAGGGGGCATCACGTGCTGGGCCCAGCAGAGTAAGTGTGAACTGTAAAATGTTTGTGGTTAATGAGTGTGCAGAGCTGATGCCTCAGGGTCCCTGGAGTTGATCACTGCAGTTTTGCAAGAGCTCCTCCAGCAGAATTCATACACTCAAAGAGCCCCCTTCATCACATGTGTGATCAGCCGCTCTCCTTTCTTAAATAAGGCCCTAAACCAGTTCCCACCCTGTGGATCTCAACCCCTCTGAGGGTAACATATCAGCTATCCTGCATATCAGATATTTACATTATGATTCATAACAATAGCAAGATTACAGTTATGAAGTGGCAATGAAATAATTTTATGGTTGGGGAGGTCATCACGATATGAGGAACGGTACTGAAGGATCATAGCCCTAAACCATTCCCTTTCTCCCCATCCCTGAAGAAAATACTTTGTTCCCCACTACCACCCCCATTCAGTGCTACTACCTGCATTTTTTTCTCAATAAGGAAACAGTGCCAGCCTTGATGCTGCAAGAGGAAGGAAATGGCAGGGACTTGGGCAAGGATTCTTGAGCCTTTGTACTAGTCAAGTACTCTGTACTCGAGCCTTTGAAATGTGAGCCTTAGAGTTGGGGGCTTCACCCTGTACAGTGTCAGAGGTAAGGAGATACGGTCCAGCAACCAGCCAAATGGCCAACTTTTGACAGGTTTGCTGGAGCAGTATAGAGCCAGATCTGGCTAAGGGCCAGCTGGAGGCCTTGGGAGATTTATTTTCTCTTCTTGAAACACCCGGTCTTTGTTTTGAGTTACATGGCTACTTGGGTAAGCAGCTGGAGGATGAAAACCATCTCTAGAGACCCTGACTGTCTGAAAATACCCACATACTGCTTTGCTAAGCAAGTAGCCCCAAGACTGCCCAGGCAGTACTAGTCAGTACATCCCACAAATATTTAATCAGTGTGAAACACCTTCCATTGTGCAGGCAGGCACTGAGTTTCTTCATGACCCAGACAGAAGTGGTCCATGCTGGTTTTCCAGAATGAGAGAGGATAGCAAGTGGCTTTTACCTATAGTGTATCATTGGAAATATCTCTTAGGTTAGCTACCACAAAATTTTAAAGTCCTTGTTAATGATTTCTGAATGGCTGGCTGTTGTAAAGCTGGAGAAGGAGGGATTGGGAGAGGAGAAAGGAGAATTCACCAGAGTGGATTTCCTGTAACTATTCCATAGTAACTGCTGCCTCTGACTGTGCCTGAGGCAGATTACAGGACCCTCAGAGATGTTCCAGGAGAGAATGCAGAAGGCACATCCCACACAGACCTGGATAAAGGACAAGCCCCTGGGTGTAACATCCTACAGAACCCAGCCTCCTTGACTCTCCCAGCTAGTGAACAAGAGGAAGCAGTGGGAGACACTCATTGAATAGGTCGCTTTCAATACAAAGGATTCCTGGGCTAAGGGCCACTAAGGAGTAGCTGCAGAAAAGCCCTCTGTCCAGCTTGGCCTCAAAGCAGGGGAAACATTTACAGGACAGAAGATTCCCACTACCAGGGAAAGCAAAGGCACTGAGGACAGCTTGAGGTCCCAGGAGGCCTGGAGATGGTACCAAATAAAACCCTCAATAAGCTTTACTAGCTGCTCTTTATGGTCTGCTAACACCCTTCACAAGTTGCCACCCCTAGAGGGTCCTTTACCTTGTCTTGTCACCCTTTGTGCTGAGGGTATAGCTTTTGGTAGCATGAATGCCCAGGAAGTCCTGGGTTAGATCTCCAACACAGTGGGAAACTGATGATAAAAGATTGAAATTCCCTGTTATTTATTGCAGATGCTGAATGGGCTGGAGTTCGAAGCTACCTTGTTGAGACTACTGTCCCCGACGGTCTCCCACCTGTATGTGATATGGGTGGGGGAGTGCAGTACCATCTGTTTTCCTCTGGTTAATCCAGCTTTGGTTACAGGCATCTGACCCAACTAAGAATCTGTTGAAGTTGAGGAAGGAACTCCTCCACAGAAGCCCTGACACAAATGAAGCAAGTCTGGTGTGACTAGAGATGGTATATCCCTCTAAAAGATGCACTGACCGCCAGGTCCAATTCCTGCATGGAGAGGCATGGTGGGAGGAAGATGGGGAAGCCATGGATAGGAGGCTTTAAGAGTGACTGGGCTGTTAAGAGAGAGGCTAAGGCCTTTCTTACAGAACAGGGTTAGTTCTCATGAAAGCAGGTTGTTATAAAGTAATGATGCCTCTCTTGTTTTCTCTTCCATACATGCCTGCACTTCCTCTTGAAGCCCTCCACAATATGAAATACTAAAAGGCCCCTTGAAGTTCCCAGCTTCTAGGATGGTGAGCCAGAATCAGCCTCTTCCCTTATAAATGTCTCAATCTCAGGTATCTCATTACAATAGAAACCAGACCAAGAGACTAGGAATGGTGGCACTCAAGAGTGTGAGGCAGGAGGATCTTAGATTTGAAGCCAGCTTGGGTTGCAAAGCAAGACTCTCCCTCCCTACAACAAACACACAAACACACACACCAAAAAAAAAAAAAAGAAAAAGAAAAGAAAGGCTGAGGATCTAGTTCAGGTGCTTTCTGAGCACACACAAGGCCCTAAGTTCAGTCTCCAGCGTTAAAACACAAAGAACAAAAACAATAAAAGTCAGCCCCTGCCTTTCCTAGATGAACATCTTAGGTGGAAAGAATCTTGATGGCGTCTGTGGAAGAGATCAGAGTGCTTCGGCTACGGTGTTCTAAAAATAGCTGCAGCTGCATGAAGACATGAATGCTGCATAGGAAGGGCAAGGCTCTTAGAGGCCTCCAGGCCTGGGCAGAGACTGGATGTCAGCTCTGCTACAGGAACCACTTTTCTGTTGCATACCCAGTTCCCAGAGTCTATTTGCTAAAAGATGCAGAATACAGTTGGTAGGAAGGAAGTCTGCAGAGGAAGACTGTGTGGGTGCCTCAGCCGGCAGGCTCTGCTGCCCGCCCCAAGCAGCTGCTCCACTGCCCCACTCTCCAGCTTCCACCTTCTTCCTCCCCTTAATCAGTTTGACACTTTTGGTGACTAAGGCCAGATTGTACCCCTGCCTGCAGGCAGCAAATGGCTCCCTTGCGTGTGTGTGTGTGTGTGTGTGTGTGTGTGTGTGTGTGTGTGTTTCAGATGGCAGATAAAGTTCCACTTCACCTAGACTGGCCACAAATTCATTTTGGAGCCAGGATGGCCTTACTTCTGATCTTCCTGCCCTACCTCCTAAGAGTAGGATTTCAGTTATATGCCACCATAGCCCATTCATAGGATGATGGGGATGGGACCAGGAGTTTGTGAATAATTGGCAAGCACTCTACCAGCTGAGCCCCATCCCTATCCCTCCCTTGAGATTTTAATAGCATCCAAATCAATGCCCCAGAATGAACTGACTGTTCCAGCCACTTTCAGGCATCATGAATATGTGCTAGACTCAGCCCTGACCAGTCACAAATTGCTTCCAAAAGTGTCTTTGGAGTTGCTATCCTGTCTGCCCACATGATGCCCTGCCGTTCCTCTCAGGCTTCATTCAGCTTTGCCTGGATTCCAATTTTGATTTAGCTCTGCCATTCTCATACCACAGTTTCCAGAGCTGCTGGAACAAAATATCAGCACCTTGCAGGCTTACCAACTCCACTTATCCCTTCAAAAGCTTCAGTGAGACGAGATCACGGTATCTGCTGGGCCAGCCATCTTCCTCCAGGGAGGAACTGCTTCCCTGCCTTGGCCCATCTGTAGCTGTGTCCTCGTGTCCTTGGCTCATGGCCCCTTCCACCATCTGCAACATATGGTGTCCAACCTCAGTGTCACTTTGCTGTGTGGAATTTCCCTGAATCAACTTATAAAGGCACAGGTGACTGTGCCCAGATAATCCAGGATCACTGTGCCAGCAAATACAAACTAAAAATCAGAAACAATATTTTGATTCTTTCTGGGGCAAAAAGGAAAAACCTCCCCATCCCAGACTACCCTTTGGCTAAGGCATTCACCCCAGGGAACTTGCAATTGAGAACTTCTGTCTATTTGAGACCTGTTTAATTCTTTCTTAAAGCTATGGTGCCTTTTTACAAGTTCGCCTATAATGACCATCTTATGCTAGGACAGGAGTCACCTCGTGGAACTGTACCCATCGAAGGAAGTTGAACCGATCATCTAGGCTCCAGGTGGTGGGGAACTTCCAAAGTTTCTAAATGGTAGGCCTACTGCCAGTCATAAAGATAGGTGGTGAGCCTGTGATCTCAGTACTGAGAAAATATAGGCCATTCTTGATTACATAGTGAATTTCAGACCTTGTCTCAAAACAATGATACACACATGGTTCCCTTTGGATGTACACAACAGAAAAGAAAGTGGCTTTCTCTAATAAGAAGGTAAAGTTTAAGTGAACTACCACCTACAGATGGCGGGATCAAGTCCCCTTCCCTGAGGACGACTCACCCAGATGTGTAACAGTCCATGCCTTCCCCATGTGATGTGCTGTTAGAACAACTTTCTCCAGAGTAGGCGATGTTTTTTTTTGTTTGGTTTTGAGAAGACAGGGTCTTGCTATATAATCTCGGTTGGCTTGGCATTTGTAATTCTCCACCCTCAGCTCTCCCACTCCTGGGATTATAGGCTGGCACCATCATGCCCAGCTCCAGATCTGGGAACTTATAAAGAACAGAGATTTACTTCTTACAATACTAGAAGTGGAGAAGTCAAAAACAAAGGGCTCAGACCTGATGAGAATCTTCATAACGGATAGTGGAGAGTAAACACAACAGAAGCAAGGGCACAGGAGAGGGAGAGGGAGTAAGCGAGTGGGGCCCTTAGGTTCTCTTCTCAGGAACCCACTCCCATGACAACTAACCCACTCAGTCAATAACAGCAGCAATCTGTTCTCTCAGCCTGTTCACTCACCGTGTGAAGGCCCCACCTCTAACACTGTGCATTGCCGACTGAGTTTCTGGTATGTCCTTGGGGTATAGGAGGTCCTTCCCTCTGACTGTGGTGAGACACCTGACAGCCACTCCTTGAGAGTTTATCTTGCCGTGTGGTTTGAGGAACTGGTCCATCGTGGCGGGAAGCAGAGCTAGCTGTGGCAACAGAACATGAGGCAGCGATCACATTGCCTCTGTAGTCAGGAAGCAGAGAGATTACAACTGGTGCTTAGCTTCCTCTCTCCTTTTATTCAGTTTAAGACCCTTGCCCATGCTGCTGCTCACATTGAGGGTGTTTTTTTCTCAGCCAACATCTCTGGATGCTGGGAGGTGTGTCTTCTAGGCAATTCCAAGACTGTAGTAAGAAGGAGACGCTTATTCGTCCCTGTCACCCGACTAGCTTAGACCCGAAATATCACACAGGAACTGAATTAATTAAATCACTGCTTGGCCCATTAGTTCTAGCTTCTTATTGGCTAATTCTTACATCTTATTTAACCCATCTCCATTAATCTGTGTATCGCCACGTGGCAGTGGCTTACTGGCAAAGTTTTGGCATGTCTTACTCTGGCAGTGGCTCCATGGCGTCTCTCTCACTCCACCCTTCTTTTTCCCAGCATTCAGCCTAGCTTTCCCTGCCTGCCTAAGTTCTGCCTTGCTATATGTCCAAAGCAGTTTCTTTATTCATTAATGGTAAACACAGAGAGGACTCCCACATCACAAGACCAGTTGCAGTGATAACGAAGATGAACCATCGCAGCGGCAACAGCCCTGGAGCAGGTACATCGCAAGGCTCTGTAAAAGGTGGGGCTTTCACATCTGCACTCTCAGAAACTCCCCATGTTGCTTCTCTTGTTCTTTCTAGTTTCAGACTAAAAATTGAAACTGTTTTCTTTCTTTTCTTATCTTTATCTAGAAATTTTCTAGGTTATCATATTTTTGTTTATAACTACTTTCACCAATCTGATCTCTTCACGTCAAAACTATTTTAATATTTATGTTTTGTTTTTTATTCATGTGTGTATATGTGTACACACGCGTGTGCACACATGCATGCAGGTGCCTGATGAGACCAGAAGAGGGCAGATATGAGTTGCCCAATGTAGATGCTGGGAACTCTGAACTCAGGTCCTCTCCAATCCCTTCACATTACAATTCATAGTATAAATCATCAAAGGTAACATTCCCAGATTGAGGAGATTAAAGACAGGTCACCTTTGGGGTCTGTTATTCGGCCCATCACACCGTTCCCATGCCTTCTAGTCCAGTGCTCAGCTTTATTTTTCTTCATAGCACCTGTTGATGTAATCAAACGTTCACATAACTCTTTTCCTGCTCCCTGCCACAAAATAATCCACAGCAAGACAGATATTTGGCTTGTTGTTTTTACCAGCATACAGCCAGCATCTTGAAAGGCGTCTGGCCCAAGGTACCCACTAAGCGCTGTGGACAAAGGAATGTGTCAATGTCAGCTCCATCGCATACCTGAGCCGATCTAAGGAAACCAGACAGACATGTCCAAGCTTCTCCCTTGGCTGCCCTTGTTAAGCAGGGCATGGAAGCCTGTGAGCATGAGCAAGGGAGGAAAAGGCACCGCCTCCTCACGGAGAAAGAGTCAAGCCGTCCACAAGAGCAGCAGCAAACCAGAAGCGGAAACTTAGGTCTGTAAGTCACCCAGACGGACTCCACAGCGGAGCTTTCCACACACTCGTTCAGCTGGAGCGTTATTCCGTAGGATAACTGGGTGTGAGGCTCTTCGGGGAGCCCCAGTTATGAAGGGGGCTTGACGTGACCCAGGAGTACACTTGGTGGAAGAAGACACTCTACAATTTACTTTCATACCTTTGTTGACAGTCTTGGGTGCTTCCGGGAAACATTACGGTCATCATGTGCTTCCAAGGAGAGAAGGTGCTTCCTTTGTTAGCCTTTCAAGATCAGACCCTGTCTATTTTTGTAATATCACTCCTCTGTTAACATCTACCTGGGATTCTTCAATTTAATTCAAAAATATAGATTTAGAGGTCAGTGTGTATCTACCTGCCCTTGCTTTAATGTCTACTAAAAGGCTTGGAAATGCATGGAAACGCTATCTCATCACTGTGAAGGTTCTGTGGTTCAGCAGAACAGATGACTCATGGGGCATTCTATCTCCCGTGGTGGCAGGTGCTATTGCTTGCAGGTGCCATCTGTGCTTGCTTACCATATAACTAAAACCTTAGCTGTGGCTCCTGCCTGCCCAAACTCCCTTTCAGCAGAACCACTCAGATGACTTGAAAGACTTTTTAGTGTCGCTGTGGTGGTTTGAGCAGAAGCCCCCATAGGTTCAAGATTTTGAACACTTGGTCTCTAGTTGATGGCACTCTTTAGGGAGGTTATGGGGAGGTACAGCCTTGCTAAAGGAAGTATATCTCTTGGGGCAAGATTTGAGAGGTTATTGCCTTGTCCCACTTCCAATTCACTTTCTCTACTTTGTGTTTATGGTTGGAGATGTGCGCTCTCAGCTTCCTGCTAGGGTCACGGCTACCATGTCTCCGCAGCATCATGGACTCTTCTCTGGAACTTACCCAAATAAACTCATTCTTCTATACATCGTGATTCCTACCACAGCAACAGAAAGGAGACTAAACAGTCACCCCAACCTTAGTCTGTACCCTTCGGCATGTTTCCAAACCTGCGTGCATCTTCAGTTATCCCAGAAACCCCAGGGGTCACATAAGCAGTCTGCCTTGGCTTTCTTAGGATACCAGAAGAAAGCACCAGCTGAGAAAGCTTTCTTTTTCTTTTGATGTTATGTGAAGTTACAACATACTGCAACAATATGATGTATTCAGCAACTACATAATAGCATCCCACTATCATGTCAACCTGACACCATACTAGAATTAATTTTAACATATCACATTTATAGTTTATGAATGGTACATTGTATCATAATATGTAGTACATTTAATAACAACATAAAATATTTCAAGGCTTTTCTTGAAAAAATAAATAAATAAAAGGCCCGTCTAACTTGCCTACTCAGTAAGCGTTAGGCCAGTGCGAGACTCTGTCTCAAAAACAAGGTGTGTGGCTTCTAAGGAACAACATCCAAGGTTTACTTCTGGCCTCCACACACATGCACACAGGTACATGTGCACTCCCCTCCTACACACATGCACACATACACACTGATAAAAATAAGTTACCAAAGCGCCTCTCCCAGATCTCCTACCCCTTCTCTCTGCCATGCTGGACGGCAGTTCTAACAAGCGTGTGTTTGGGATAGAAAACCAATACCATAAACTGACATGGGTTTGGGTCAGAGTGGAGGGAGGAGACATTCTTAGGGTTAAATCACAGTCAATAGGTGATGAAGGCTGGGTAACTTGGGAAGAAAATTCTACAGCATTTGAAAACCTTTAGAATGGCACGTGTACGTGTAAACCCTTTCATGAAAATATATGGAGGAATTTTTATACTTTTGTGAGATATATAGTTTAATTCTTATAACTGATAAGTGGCTGTTATGTTTAATACCATTTTCTACTGCCCATTTTATATTTTACTTTTTCTTCATCAAGTATATTAAATATTATGGACTCACACAAAAAAAACCTTTAGAATGCACCAACTGAAGAATACCAGACAGAGTTCCTCCTCAGCAGCTCCGTCTAGTGGTAGGGTGGGGTATCTTCAATATCCAGATTTGTATTTGCATTCTGACCACTTCAATTTTTAAAAGATTCCTCACTCATAAAGTGAGCATGGAATATCTACTTTATAACAATGCGAGTTCTTTTTGTTAGCTGTTAAGCTTTCTTACATGAGTAATTACGACGTTTTTAATATTGTTATATATATTGCATTGTCAAAATGCACCCACTTGCATTAAAATTTCATTTCCCATTAAGGAAGGAGAGTAGGGCAGAAAAAGAGGTGCATGAGAGCCATGAGAATAACATGTGGAATGGTCCTGTTGGCAGAAAGACTAAAAAAAAAAAAAAAACCTCAGGACTAGGAACTAGCTGTAAGACAGAGCACGGGACCAGTCAGTATATGTAAGTGCGGGAACAGACCAGCACTATGGAAGAGGTATGTCAAGGGTTCACTTCTCCATCTCCAAAGAACATTCTGGGGTACTGTACTACTGGGGTGCACCCTCCCCTCACACTCTTGGAAGGTAAAAGAAGGCACTCCGGGATTTTAAGACCAATTTGAATTCACTTGGAAAGAACAACAGTAAATCTTTGGGTACATTCCCAAGTTTACTGTCACAGGTTCACTGTTTGTCATGAAATGGTGGCTCATGACTGGCTTTGTAACTTGCACACTGACGGAGTGCCTTGGTGGTAAAACAGGATTCCTACAAGGTTACCAACGATCTTGCTCAGCCCAGAAAAGAATGTTTGCAGAGATAACCCATCTCCCAAGATAATGTCTTGTTTGAAGCAGACAATTTCAGGAAAGACAGATTGCAGAATTGCAGAGAGTCCCCATTTCAGGAAAGACAGATTGCAGAATTGCACAGAGTCCCCATGGCTGCAACCACTTTTCAAGACCTTCACAGAGTCACAGTCAGCTTTTCTCCCTGGCAAACCCCTCAGTTTCCTGCAAGAGAGAGGCTGCCCTTCACTGTGTGCTAACTCTACCTCTTCTCTGCCTTTAACATTTAGTGCCAAAACCCAAGCAAGGCATCTACGGCCCCCTGGCAACCCGAGCCCTCCACATGGGTCTCCTTTGCTCTCACCCCACAGCAGCCCCCAGGCACCGCTCCTCTCTCTCAGGCAGCCATGTCTTTCATTCTCTGTCCTCTTCTCTCACTTCTCTGTCTTGCTCTGACACAGTCTGACCTCCAGGCCAATTCTCCATTCGATCACACCAGGAATCCAACACAGCCAGAACGCCAGGACAAGGCAGCTCATGAGGCCACCTCAGAGGGGCTCTGATTAGGTCTCAGAGGGCTCCAGGAGTCCCACTCTGCCTCCTCTTAATACTCTTGGTCGAAGGTTCCAGGAGCTTTCCACAAGCCGTAAAAATTGCTTGGATGAGAGTTCCAGGAACCCCCCACTTGCCCCACAGTCTCTGAACTCCTGGAGACATACAAGAATGGGGATGTTTCTCCTACTTTTCCGACCTGTTTGGTCAATTTGGAACCTGAGGGACATCTCCAGGTGGCCTAATTTGACCCATTTTTACCTTGGTTACACACCCGTCATGGGTTCCAAACAAAGGACACATCCTTAGCCTTTCTGTAGGCTAATATAACAGAGCTTCATTTGGGAGACCTCAGACCAGTCACAGTTATTCAGCTCTTGGTCCAAATCTGGCCTCTATATATTGGACAATGGCCACTGCTAGCCTGAATTTGGAACTGTCAAATTTCAGTATCTAAATTGATTTAGATAACTTCATAAAATGGAATGGAGAATGATCCAAGCCCCTACCCCCACTTTTAACTCCCAGCTCACCTTAAGCCTTTCATCCCTGCCACTCCACTCCAGATGCAACCAGATCCAGAAACAAAATGTCTGCCATTTCTACTGGGTCTCCAAGCCTGTTTCTCTTAACGGAGACAGGATAGTCTTTCTGCTCTTGAGGATCCTTTGCCTTATGTCTGTTGTCTGCTTTTGTTTCTGCCCCGCCAAGCCTGGATACTCTTGCTTGTATTTTTATATGTACTTTTCTGTTTGATAGTCTCTAGGTTACAGATATTGATATTATTGGCAACTTGACATCTTCCTAAGAGAACAGATATTAAGTTTTTCAGGTTGTCTGCTTCCATCTGCAGGTGGAATGAGAGCAAACTGGTGATGGATAGAGAAGACCCCCTGTCTAAAAACCGCTCAGTGATAACTCCAGCTGTGCCTGCCTAAAATAATCACAGCTGGGCTTTAAGATAGGCAAGGTCCTCATCCACCCGAGCAGCTGCTCACTCCTCCCAGCTGTAATAGAACCCTAATTATACAAGACTGCAAGGTTTTCTGGATGTACAGGCTACAATCTAAAAAGGTGGGTGGGTACTCCACCCATGCAACAGTGAAAAAACTGTTATATATACTGAGTAAGGGCCCCAAATGTCACCTAACATCTCCCCTTAGAAAAATTTCTTAGGACGAATGGTAAGTTTGTTTCTACTATGTCTCATGGTACTTAATTTTTTTTTAATCAGGAGAAACATATATATTAAAAAATTAAATGTAAATTTCTGAATACTTCCCCCTCTTCTTGGCTTTGTTCTCTCATTCAAGGTGATGGATATCTTTGAAGCTCTTGCTGAAATGTAAACTTGATCACAGAATCTGTGAGATCATTGGGGGTGTGGTTTAAAAGGGTGTAAAATTTCAAGCAGAGAAAAGTTAGTTTAAAACGTAACAAAAAAGGCTCGATGTCAGGGGCCACGCAAGAGGAACAGCAAGCAACATTGGAACTTAGCTTTGGAACAGCTTGGTGGTTAGCGTAAACAGGCTGGGTGAGTGTTGGCGAGGCAGAGCCCTGGCGTCCTGAGGACCGCGTGCTGTTATTAAGCACAACTCTGGTTGTTGCCATTGTGATCGTCACATTCCTCATGATCTATGATCTATAAGTTGTATGAAAACTCTCAGGGAGTTTCTCGCCCCTCACCGGGCAGTGTTACTGGTACTTACAATAACAGTGATTGACTTTTTCCAAGCACTGCTGCTAGAGCAGATAATGATTCAACCACCACGTTTAGGAAAAATTTAGATATGTAGATTGTTAATAAAGCTAGGTTATGGTGAGTTTATTAATGGCTTTGATGTAGAAAATCTTGGTAGACAATTTAAAGTTTAGAAAAGCACACTTATAATGGTTGGGCAAGGGAATCGTTGAGGTCAAGGAACAAGAACAAAGGCAGACTAATTACTAGCTGAGGTGCCTTTCTTGCTATAATGGGTTGGTGTCCAATGGCGATGATTAATTCCTTATACCCATTTCTGCCCTCAGCTTTCTGATATGATTTTGCTAAAAACCTGATGATGAGTGGGTATGCACCCTGAGGATTTAAAGTAGAGCTGTTTTTCATATATAAAAGCTTAGATTTGTTATTCTTGTAGATTTTTATAAGATTACTTTTTGAGATAAATAATGATTGATCCTTTCTTTGTAATGCAAAATGCAACCTGCCAGTAAAAGCACTGGCTGAGGAAAAATTACTTGCTTCCTTATACTCTGTTAATCTATAGCAAGTTACTTAGACATTAATGTATGTGGGTCCTTGGGAACAATTTGTTTTTCACCTATAAAACGTAAATGTTTAACCATGTAAAGGTATTGGGGATTTTACTTGTATTCATTGTAATCATTCATTTAAAAATAGAATGTAACCATATTGTAATTTTTATATTGCTTGAAAGATTTTGCTGGGGTATATAAGTTGTAAAAGAAAAAATAAAGTTAGAAGAAAGACAACAGGAGAGACAAAGGGATATGTCAGGAAAGAGGTAAGTGTTGTAGGAGGCCACTTCTTTGTCCCCAGCTGCTCAGCCCTGAAATAACCACATAGAATCTGTATTAATTAAATTACTGCTTGGCCTATTAGTTCTAGATTGGCCTATTAGTTCTTATTGACTAGCTCTTACATCTTAATTTAACCCATTTCTATTAGTCTGTGTATCGTCATGTGGCTGTGGCCTACTGGCAAGGTTCCATCTGGTGTCTGTCTCTGGCAGGTTTACATGGCTTCTCTAAACTCCGCCTTTCTTCTCCCAGCATTCAGTTTAGTTTTCCCAGCCTGCCTCTATTCCCCTATAGCTCTGCTATAGGCCCAAAGCAATTTCTTTATTAGTCAATGGTAATCACAGCATACAGAGGGGAATCCCACATCACCTCCCCTTTTCTATTTAAATAAAAAGGAAGGTTTTAACTTTAACATAGTAGTTGCCTATAACAAAACAGGTATCAAGCAAGAATTAGTTACAATATTGATATCTACTTTATCTTTTATCATAACTAAGGAAAACTATAATTATATATTCTTCAACTCCATCAAAGACTCCAGAAGGATATAATATTACCTAAGTAAACAGAAAGTGCATTGTAAG